>UFQX01000627.1:503516-519813 GCA_900497675.1 Arapaima gigas
CTTGGATGGAGAATCTGTAGGTGGTATGTGGTTGCAGCCCCCAGACCACCACACGGCGCATGATGAGGCCGCGCTGTGCCGGTCGGTAGCTCACACTGTCAGCGCATGGGATGCAACCCCCCCCAGGGTCACAGCGGTGGCACTGTACCGTGTAGGTGAGATCCTGTCGGCCACCCAACTCCAGAGGCTCACTCCACTCTAGAGTGACAGATGTGTCATCGATCTGTGTCACAGGGTTCCGGGGGGCTGAGGGGGGGGCTGTAGGTGGGAAATAAAATTCTTTGAATTACCTAAACAATGAGAGCTGAAAGAGCCAAGCCACAAGACACAGAAAGGATGACACTGATGTGACAGAAGGCCCATGAAGTGCAGTGTAAAAAGGTGTGTTTGACTGGAGAAACCCAGCTGGTGTTATTCGGTTGTTCAAAGTCCTCATTCAGACCCTCTTCAGCACTACATCTGCTTTAATCTTCTAAGTTACAGTGACAATGAGGACAGGACAGAGAAGTATGAAGAAGTATGACAGATGTGGTTGCACAAGGAACAAGGGACAGGAGAGGCGCTGGAGATACCCACTGGTGCAGGCCATTTCTGGGGGGTCCGACTCAGCGCGGTAGTAATTCGGGCGACAGAGGCAGACTGTGGATCCGCTGCCGACGGCGAAACTAAACTCTGGACACCGTCTACATGGAGTGGCTCCCAGGGCTGGCTTGAAGTGTCCTTGAGGACAAGCTGTGAGAGATACATGCAGAGGGTCATTGTTTGAAACACACACACCAACAACACACACACCACCCGCACACACACCACCCACAGCGAGATGCCAGACACACCACTTTTCCTGTAGTCTGCTACTGCTTCCACCGACCTCCCACCATGATTTCCCAACAGTCTCATTGAAGAAGCTCAGTGTGAGGCTGGATGACTGCTATAATCATCGCATCACCTCACTGGTCCAGACCTGCCGCTTGATCCTTTTCAACATCCATTAAATGCGCCTGTGGCTCACTGAGCCCCACCCAGCTTCTAGTCCTCACAGGGCCCATGACTGCAGGTCTTTTCTGATGGCTTTCCTCCAGGTGCCACATAGCACCCTGTATACCAAATAAGTGCAGCCCCAGAAGATTTAGGCATTTTAAATATACTAAGACGTAAGCATATCTGATTCGGATTCACTGCTGTGATTGGGTAAATGTAGTGAAGAATTTATACATTTTAATTTTCTATCAAACACAATTCTGAAGATATGCAACCTCTTGGTATGGAACCCGTACACTTCTAGTTTCCTTGAACTGATTATTAATATTTGCCTCTGTGACACAAATGATTTGCACAAAAGTAAGAAAGTTGCTTTGGTTTGTAGTAATCACCTTGGTGAGAAGGAATAAATCAATGGAGCTATCAGAGGATCTAACTGGAAAACTGTCAATATCCACACGTCCTAAACCACTTTGAATGATCTGACAGTCTCACTGCAAGGTAATTTACAAAGGGAAAAGTTATGTCAAAGGCACTCTAGAAAAAGCAAGTTGTCCAGTCAAATTCATCCCAAGCACTGACCAAAAGATGCACAAAGTCCGGGTTAACATCAATGAGCATGGGTCAGCAATAAGAAACTGAACACATTTGGTCTTCTCTGGAGCTCAGGAAGAAAGAAGCCTGTCTCAGAAAAGAATATAACGCATCTGAACTTCAGAAGACGTCGCCTGGGTTTAGAACATTACATCAATGTGCTCCGGACAGATGAGTCCAAAGAGGAATTACGTGACTGCAAAGCTGGTGAAGTGGTGGAAGTATTCTATTGTGGGGTTGCTTTGCTCGCTCAGGAACAGCTAAACAATTTGCAATTATGGAGTCAACTATGAATTTCACAACCTACCGGTGACAACTGGAGCAGAATGGAAGCTGTTGGAATGGCCAATTCAAGGTCTTTACTTAAGTCATACTGATATGTTGTCTCTACCTGCCTTCTCTCTGTACCACCACTGTACCTCTACCTGATTCTTTTTGTTCCTCCTTCCCACATCCCACATAAAGAAGTATCCTTAATTCTCTCAGATGTGATAGCTAACCTTCCTCCAGCTTTTTCTCCAGCAGTTGCTTTTTTACAGTCAATGTCTTGGAACTGTCCGTAGATTACTTTTGTTGTTAATAAGCTTTCCCATAATACTTCGCTGAGTTTTTAATCTTCGCTGTTGATAAAAATTTTAAAATGACTTGAAGATGCGCCTCTGCTGGGTAACTTTTTTAAATGATTGTTCAATACAGTTCATGAAAGATCTTGTGTTTAGAGCTGCAAAACAATACTTCCTCCTAAATTATGATCATCTCATTGTTATTTTGCAACTTTGTAAGCTGCTGTTTCAGATTTTTGTATAAACCTAAAACTTTGTCACCTTGGACAATGACATCAGCTAAATAACAAAAGAAAATATCAGTAATAAAAGGGGGCCAACGGGGGGGGGGATTGATAACACACATTGTAACCTCACTGATTTATTGCTTGATAAGGAGAGACTCCAAAAAACAATAAAAGCGTGAACTTTGCAAGACAGAAAGCTGTAACTTTTTTAGAAAAACAACAGTCAGCTTAATCCATGAATAAGATGTCGCAACAATGTAAGCTGACCCTCCTTTTGCCCGGGTATAAATAGCCCCGTTTCACTGTAAAGGAATGAAAACAGTCACCATTTACCAGCCATAACTTTCTATTGTCCTGTCTCTGTGGTGGGAACTCCACAAATCGAATGAGTTTTGTTGTTGTCATGAGCAGAACCAAGAAATAATGGTGTAAATGAGACCAAGTAAGTCCAATATAAATTCCCTGCGTGAGTCTCTGATCCTTGTCGTCCCAAGTTCCTGTAATTGCAAATATGAAGTTCAACACTGTGGTCACGGTCCACAACATGGTCAAAGGATCTGCGCTCCAACACCTACAGGACCTGGTCACTCCCTTCAGGCCAACAAGAGGACTGTGCTCCTACATCTCTGGCTGCTTGGTTGTGCTAGTCGTGAGAAGCCCAAAATCAAAAGTCTGTAGATTCTCCACTCTGGCTCACATGTGGTGGAATGAGCTCCCTGTGTCCCTCAGAGAGCCCGAATCTCTCCTAGTACCCAGTAAGAGTCTCAAACTAATCTCTTTTAAAACCATTTCTTTCCTGACAGCTACAAAAATGAGTCCAACACCATCTGCTATGATTATCTATGTATTTGCTGTTTGAATGCCAGAAACATGTCTGATAAATGGATAGAAGTAAATGCCACTTTATTTATACCCGCTGCTGACACATAGCGACATTTACATGGCACTGGGAGAGCAGACCTCCACACCATCAAAATTTCACCGTGGACAAGGAAACACTGCTAACAGTGCTGACAGATGTGTGTGAATGTGTGTCTCCATCAGCAGCTGCATTTATGTCAGCGAACTCACGTGTTGACATGTGGCTGTGTGTGTCCCTGTTGAAGGAGGGGGATTTCATAGCGGAAACACAATGAGCAGAAGAGAGATGAATCCTCAACTGCAGCTCTTCACAGTTCTTCACAGGCATCTGAGCTGCATTAGTGCAAACAGAGTGAAGAGGCAGCACACAGCAGGCCTCACGGCACCAGACCTTTAATGAAGTTTCTGCAGTGCAGTTTCTCACTAGGAAGATGGGGTGTGTCAAGCATAACGGCAAGGAGTGCCAGTGGACACCTGCTGCTAGTAAGACATGGTGTAAACTCAGCGGATCCTGAGCCTGAGCTCAACAAACAGAGAATGAGATCACTTGTGTGTGACTGTATACAAGTACTCAACCTCAGGGATACCGCTAGCCAGAGCTACACTCTATCCAACTCCGAATGCCCCTCCATACCTCCTGCCCTCTTTCTCCCCTCTCTGCAATCATGCTTCAGCTGTCCTGCCTGAGGCTCATGGGAAACAGTCTGCAGTTGGATCTGGGCAGATCACTTTAGACAGAGCTCAGGGTGACCCCCCCCCCCCCCCCCCCCCCCCCCCCCCCCCCCCCCCCCCCCCCCCCCCCCCCCCCCCCCCCCCCCCCCCCCCCCCCCCCCCCNTGGCTCTGACCTCCCTGAAGTGGTTCCCTACAGTCTTTCTCCTCCTTCCTCCTTTAAACCCACATCTGAGCACCTCAATGCGCATGCATGGGAGGGTGGCTTTGACGGCCCCGTGTTGCCCAGTCAGCACCCAGGGGCCGGTGTGGCTGCTGCCAGTGATTTGTGTGGCTGATACAATGAATCACGCTTTAATTGTTCTATCAAACCATTGGATGATGGCCATCAGAGTAACACAGTGCTAAAGAACAGGGAGACCATCAAACATGGAGCACCGCTTCCTTTGATGCATCATTCTAAGCAGGGGCTGGAGGGGTGCATGCAGAACAGGGCATTCCAAAGGTGAAGATTAACACTGGGGGCGGTGGAGGTCGCACCCAGTAAGACGCTTCCTTTTGCATTAGGAGGAGCGTGAGCTGACATTCCTCTAACACTGTGGGTGTTGCATCTCAATCCAAATCCTCCACCATCAGATGTTTTCCACATTCATTTTTTACCCCGCTTCACCCCAGTCCACCTCATATTCTCACTTTCTCACCTCGGCAGCGGGTGTCACCATCAACGGGCTCGTACCCAGGCCGACATGCACACGTTGTACTGGGCATCCCCACCCACTGCCCATTCTCTCCGCAGAACATGTGTGGGGGGGCAGCAGTGGGTATGGCAGGCTGGACAGCATTCTCCACACACTGTCCCCGAGCCTCCTGCACAAGTGAGTGGGGCACAGTCTCGGGGAATGCAGAGAAGGAGCGCGTCAGGGCCGGACACTTCTTGTAGAAGACTCGCACGGACAGCAGTGCCATGCAGGCCCCCTGCGCTTGGAAGGCTAGGTAGAACCCGTGCTTGGTGAGTGGGCCGATCCGCAGAGTCTTCAGGTTGGACTTGCGCTCACCGCCTTTGCGCAGCAGGAAGTCAGCCGCCACAGTGTCCACCTGTGCACACAGAGATGGTGTTAGACATGTAAATAGAGACGTATCGGGCAGATATGTCACATGTATTAGTAAGCAAATGAATAAAGCCAGCAACAGCAGAGACCCATTGGGTGTGAACATTCGTAGGGTTGGTCCCACCCACTTTCACATAGGGGTTCTCCATCCAGGGTGGGTAGTTGGGCGTGGCCTCGTCTGCATCGGCCTGGTAGTAGAAGAGGTTGAAGGTCTCCTTGCAGCCACGGCGATTTGTGGGCATGGAGGAGCACTCCATCATGGTGAAGCGCAGCTCCACATAAACCTGCGAGGCTCCACGCCTCTCAATTAGTGTGGTGCGCAGCCAGTGGATCCCCAGGTTGTCAGCTGGACAGAATTGGAAGGTCCGCACACTATTGTTCTCCTCATCCAGACCACTCATCTCTTCCCACTGATGGATAGAGTAGAGGAACGGGATGACAAACAGGTATACAGGGCACACAAAGGACACAACAAGAACTTTAATGTCACCAGATGAGACAGAAGGACAAAGCAAAAGACAGAGATCATATTCACCTCTGGTTCAGTGTTGGGGTAGATGGTCCACTTGAGATCCGAGGTCTCCAGTTTAGTGCTCATGAGGATTTCTGTGGGACAGAAGAATACGCATGGGACTCAGCGCCCAGCAGACATACAGACTGACTTAGGTAGGGGCCCAAACTGGAGGTGTGGTATCAACTGGTGCAGATGTTTGGATTCTGCACAACTGAAACACATAACGGGAATTGGCGTCCATCTAGAGTGCCTATTAAAAAGTATTTATACCACATGGACTTCATCATTCTCCAAATAGTCACTAAAACAAATTATAAAAATTAGTTCACAAAATTCACTATCCAAATTGACAACAGGCTATAATGAATCTATATTTTAAAAAAATTCCAAAACTTGTGAGAGTGAAAATATTTAAACCTGATAAACCAGACCTAGAGCACAGAGCAGGACTTTGTGTGTGTGTGTGTGTGTGTGTGTGTGTGTGTGTGTGTGTGTGTGTGTGTGTGTGTGTGTGTGTGTGTCAGAGATAGAGAGAGAGTGAAAGTATGTCATCATTATGTTTGGGCCTTTTTGACCAGCATGATGTATACTCTGCATGTGATGCAACTGCATGTACATTTTCAAGCCTTATTTTAAAGACCAGTAGTAGAAATTAGAAAGTAGGGATTTAGAAATGTAGAAAATTAGAATGTAGACATTTTCAAGATACTAAGTGGCCTTTTTGGTGTTTACAGTTTCTCACAATCATGTAGCCACTGAAAGTGCTTTTATAAACGCTACTCACAAAACTATATGTAGAGGTCCAAAGAAAGAAACCATGTGAATGAGAATGGAAGCATAAATCATTGGTTTTACAGACAGTTCACATGTAACAGTAATTTTTTGCAAAACACAACACACAAGAACATGTCATTAGGACCAAATCTCGTCGATAAATTCATGGTTTCGTGTGAGAAACACTGACATTAGTAAGAAGGAACTCAGGCCATCAGTGAGCAAAGCCCAGACCACTGGTTGAAAGCACTCAAATGCTTAACTGTTCACTGACAAATCAGATACTAGAACATACATCAGTTATGAGCAAGGCTTTTTCTGACCAAAACTGATCCAAGTAATGTACAAAAAGAAAAGAGGCAGAAAAAGAAGTAACATCTCAAATTAAATCTGGGCTATTGTCACCATCTGTAATATCCCACCTTCTGCTTTTAGGAACTTGACTCTAGTGAAACCACCACAAAAAAAATCTATACTGGCTTCAACCTGACAATGTGGAGGAGATGGGGTAGAAATGTCATTGGGCAGTGGGGAAATACCTGTGACTCTTATATATTATAATCTGGGACAGTAGCAGGTTCTATCATGCCGCATTCTTATACAAATGGTTTCATGATTATATCTACATTAGTCTTACAACATTTTCCTTCCTCTACATTCCCCACTCTTAAACATGGCTGAGGAATTAGCATGGAGGTAGAAATTTTCTGACAGAAACCTTCATGAGAGGGTAGACCTTCTACAGGTCCTGGAAGAAACTTATGGGGATGTACCCAAGGGATGGCTACAACACACACCAAATTCCTATCCTGATGTCTGGCCAAGGAAAACATTATCTGTGACATTTATAAAAACCACTTACTAGGTCTGAGGAACGAGTGTTGATTTATTTATCTATGTTATAGTGCATTATGAATAGTTTATCTCTGTCGCTGCTGTTTGTTGTACGATGATGTTCTCAATCTGTTGCTGAATTGCTTTGGCTGAACAAGTGTACATTTGTCGTGCTAATAAAGCACAATGAATCCAAATCTCACGTGGGGCGAGAAACATGAGAAGAGAAACTTGGGCAGAGAGGGTGAGTCTCTGGAGGAGAGAGAGACAAGGAGACAGAGACGGGGAAAGACGGCCTTGACCCTCGGTGCTGGGGTTTGCAAGACAACATGAGCGGAAGAGCAGTCTGGGGCGATACCACTGTGGAAGCTCCTGAAGAAACACGTCCTCCCCCACACAACCAAACGGTGGCCATTTGCAGTACGAGAGACAGACGGAACCAGAAAGCGCTCGGCTCGGCGAGCTGCAGCGGCACGCTGTTCGTTCGCCTCACGATTAGAGGGCAGTGCGGGGCTCTTCCTGTGGGCCGTCATGGCCGGGCTGCGAAATTATAGCCTTGCGTGCCAGAGAGCAGCGGCCCAGTGATTAAAGCTGCCCTCCGACAGGGTGACTGAGAGGCTGTGGGGGTGGGGGGGGGCATGGCGGGAAAGAGGAAGAGAGCATGGGGGGGGCTTTGGGGGCAAGGAGAAAGTGGAGGGAGTCAGCAAAGGGAGTGGCAGATGGGAATTCCTCTGGATCAAACACGCTTGTGCATGTGTGTGCACGCACACACACACACACACACACACACACACACACACACACACACACACACACACACACACACACACACACCTTCTATTAAACCCCTCATTTAAACATAAGTTAAGAATCTCTGCAAAAAAACAATTTAAAATGANCACACACACACACACACCTTCTATTAAACCCCTCATTTAAACATAAGTTAAGAATCTCTGCAAAAAAACAATTTAAAATGAAATGAAAATAAACACTGGTGTGTGTGTGTGTGTGTGTGTGTGTGTGTGTGTGTGTGTGTGTGTGTGGACTGTAAGGAGATTTGCGCTTTGAGATTCGGAACCCCAGGATTGACACTAATGCTCCTGGTGTTCCTCCCTGTTGCCCCTATGTGAAGGCAGGAGGGTCTCAATATCGTCCACATGAAGAAGCTCTGCCTCATGTCTGGGTACAGCTGGCTAGCAGAGGCCACCAGGGATCAGAAGCCCCACTTGGGGGTAACATGGTGAAAGAAACCAGGGCTGGGGGTTTGGCACAGAAACCATTAGTTTCTTTCCTTTCTTTGGGCTCTTTCCACTGTCCCAGAGAGACACACACACACACACACACACACACACACAAAATTGTGTGTTTGGGTGTCTCCTTGTGTTACTTGGGTTTAGTATCTGAACTCTGAATTCATCATCCTCAATACAACCATAACTACAGTACAGGCTGTACATGCTACACTATACTGTGTCCACGCTGGTGAGGTGGGAGGAGCATCAGTGAAAATCAGATGGTGAGAAGCTGCAGCGGGCAGCAGATAGGGGGAGCCATGGAGCAGAAAGGGAAACCTCAGAGTCTTTCCGACCTGGCAGAGATTAAGCTTTCTATTTCGACACAGTAAACAGACTCATGTCTGGTACTGATCATACAATGACACACACACACACACACACACACACACACACACACACGTAGCAGGCAGAAAGCAGAAGTGGGCTGTGTAAACACACAAACACTTATCTCTCTGACCGCTGTGACCGTGACCGGAGTGTTATCACCACCGAGCTACACACAGATACTGGGAATTCCTGGTGTGTGGTCCTGCTCACACACACCAACACACGCTAACACAGACCGACAGAACTGAATGCACATTCCCAGTGTGCACAGCTTCCCTTATGTCAGGCAACAGTCACAATGTCTCACACTCCATCAAAGGGGGGCACTTCTGTACTTTGAACAGTTATGCATCAGAAATAAAAAATACTGTACATATAATAATTCTTGCCGCTCACAGTGAGACGGACAGCTCATCAGCACCTTCACCTCACTGACTCTCACTTCGCCCACTGCTCCCTGCTCTGCCCACCATCTCCCGTCCTGTCAGTCCACCTGTCTCTCTCTCTCTCTCGCTCTCTCTCTCTTGCACCCAGGCCTGTTTCAAAAGGGTTCCACATCCACAACCCATGAGACAGGCCAAGAAGAGACACAGATAGTCAGAAGATGAAACCCAGAGAGCACACCACACTGGGGTGCATTGGGTTCGAGGAGAAGCCAGGCATGGCCCAGTGGCGGCTGCCCTTTCCAGTTACCCTTAGCAACAGGGTCCATGTTGACAAAACGCAGAAAGTCTCGGCCGAATCGATCAGACAAACAGCCCTAAGAGAAGAAGACCGCCTAGTACAAACTGTTCACATTTTCCGTCAGTCCAACAACATAAACCTCCTCTGTACATTATCCAGTTCAACACCCCCCCCCAGCTCTCAGAGGACACTCTTAAACAGATTCCTGCATCAGCTGATTTGCCGCACCTGGTGCTAGTTTAAGGTCTGGGAGTAAGTGGGCATGGCCTGTTTGAAGGGCCCCTTGGGACAAGCTGCAGGGGACGCCGCCTCTTTAACCATTCTAGCATCTTGTGTTGGGACCAGGGTCCGAGGGGGGAGGAAGGGCTGGCTGTTTAAAATGCAAATCCCACTCAAATAAACACCAGGTCCTTTTAACAGGATTTCAGGGCCACTGAAGTTGCTTTTTGCAGCAGGGAGCCACTTTGCCCATGGGGGCCATTGCACCGGCCTGCGGCCCCCCGTGTTCACGCCTCCTTGGTCACCACAAGCAAAGCAGTCGCACACTGTAGGAAAATTGTGCTTCAAATCTGGAAGGCAAATGACGGTGGTCAGGGTTCAAGGGCAGGGGGGAGGTGCAACAATGAGAAAAGAATGTGGCTGCAGGGAAACAATTACATTTTACATGGTTTATCATAATTAATGTTTCATACCTGTGAAAACATCAATATAGGAGGAACATTTTATTTGGGCGAATTGTTTTAAGGGCAAACTTCACACAAAATATGAACACATGTTCCTTCTTCCTCTTGTTGTCTGTGTTTGTAGCCATTAGAAATAGTTTACTCTTTAGTCCAAAACTGTACAGGATTACTTAACACACAATATTCATCATTTTGTTCATAAACTTTAGTCCAGGTCTCAGCCTAATGTTATAAAGTGAATTATGATGTTGATAAAAGCTGCAATGTAAATGAAGCGTGCTGAAAAAAAATCACCTTTCCCATTTATAATTTAAATTGTATTGTATAAACATTTTAAATGTGTTTATTTTAAATGTTTTTTAAATATTTAAAAATTTTAAACTTTTTTTCTGCAATTAAAAATGCATGTATTAATGTTGAATGTAAGGGACTTAAAGTGGAATTTAAAGGAGTTTTTAAAAATTAGAAAATGCTTAAAACTTAAAATAATATTATATATTATATTAGTTAAAACTAAAATGTATGCAGAAGTGAGATGATGGTGTCATACCTTAGTGAGGATGTCAAACTGAGGTCAGCATCAGTTACTGTGCTGTGTTGGGCTGTTAAAGTGTGTTTCACTATGATGCACTGAATACCGTGGTAAAGGTTTAATGATGGCCACTTTCACCTGAGGTAAATTCAACTCCCAGCTAAACTAGCAAAAGTTACCATATGTGCCCTGGTCCTCACGGTACAAATTCACCGCACCAAACAGTAGAAAGGAGGGCAGCTAAGCTCAAGGTGGCTCTGGTGTCGAGCAGGATACCTCGGTCACTCTGGAGCGAATATGACCCGCCCACATCACCAGGTGGTCCCTGGTTTGAGCAGGGCCTAACTGATTTGGACTGCGAATGGGTACTGCTGTAACCCACCTGTGGCCCCACTGTGCTCCGGGTGCGGCACAGGACCCATGGAAGCCCCCAGCGAGGAACGGGGCCATGAGTTCTAACCTTTTTGATGAGGGAGGGGTCCGTTTGTAAGTAAGGACAATGGCAGGAAGTGAAGCCTTTCAAAGAGTTCCTCTCGCCCACTTTGTTCCACAGCCTCAGCAGAACATGAACGATGGCGCCAAGCAGTGGCGAACTGACATTCCCAGCATCCTCCACTCAATTTTGAGCCATAGACCAGAGCAGCTATAGGCAGCTACAGGGTGTCAGTAATGGCGGTACTTTCACGGTACAGAGGCCTGCGGCTTGGGGCTCTCAACAGTTCTGCTCCTTTTCCTCCTTCACTGCACATCATGTCGGCCAGATCAACTGCGGCCACTGACCCCATGTTGTAGTGTTTGAACTGGAAAAGTGAGGAAAATATTTCTTTTTTTATAAAATGTGGAACAGCAGAATATGTGGAAGAGGCTGGTGGCAGTGATGGATCTCAGCAAGTAAATTTAATTATCAGCGATGAAAACACATGCTGCATGCTAAAGAACCATTAATTCAGTGCTAATACAGCATATTAGCAAATAAATAAGATACAAAGTTTAAAAAATTGAAAACAAACCTGCACTTTGTCTCCATCTTTTAGGTCAGAACAAAGATGGACAGATGACTAAAATCACTTTATATACTGTTTGCTATAATATAATAAATGACAAAAAATAAATATTGAAAATATTTTTATTGTCTGTTATATTGATTACATTTTTTACTGTACTGCAGTAACAATATTAATTCTCTGCAAAGTTCTTGATGGCCAGTGAATAGAAGAAGTGTTTTCTAAAAGTGAGTCCAGAGGGATGTTTTTAAGGGATTTTCTCATCATGCAGTAAAATGAGTTTGGACAACATGGGCAGACAGCCACGGGTGCTCACACGTGAAACATGTCCGTGCCGCGATGTTCCTGGTATTAACAAACACACGCATACACACTCACACGCACACACCACAGAGATGTCCAGTAATGCCAGATTAAAAAACTGAGCAAAACCTACCTTCTTTGGCTGAAGACAGACTGATGAAGATGACCAGCAGGCTCCAAAGTGTGAAAAAGACATCCCAGGACACATGATCCATTCTGACCCAGAAGCTGGCCAACAATGTCCACTAATGTCCAATAATATCCAGAAAAATCCACCAGTGTCCAGCAGTGTTGAGTAACAAGTTACCCTTTAGATGTGAGGTGCTTCAGAGCCCGATGTCAGCTTGAGCGTCCACTGGCCAGCTGTGGAGGCCACACTGGTGGACAGTGAATGGACGTCTCATAGAGGGCACCTGGCAAGATCATGTTCATCTGCACTTGTGAAAGAACTTCTGGAACATGATCCTCATCTCTCGGGGACCATCTTTTTGCTCACCTGGGAAAGGTGTGTTTCTTCTTTCGTCACCTCCTGATTGGGAAAGAGTGACCAGAACAATGGTCATCCCCACAAAGTGCAGCGAAAAATCAGTTCTCACACACACACACACACACACACACACACACACACTATCCGCAGGAACAAGCCCCGTTTCCAGTGAGAATTCTTCTCTTTAAAAGCAAAGCTCTTTGTGGCGACGATGCGAATGATCTCTTGCTGCCTCTGCTTATTATTGCCGCAAAGTTATGGTTGTTATTAATGCTATTATTACCTTCCATAAAGATCTTCTCTGGTAGGAGCGATAGGTGGAGAAGTTAGAAAACAAAGTGTCTCACCAACTTTGCCGAGGTTCCGCGGCGCATAGAGCGGCAGCAGGGAGGTTCCCCTGCCAGCGAGACCCCGCCCCCTACCAACAACCCCCGCCCAAACACTCTCGGCTCCGCCCTAATATTTATACAACCCCGCCTCTGCTGTCACATTGTACCGCCCCCATCACTACACAGCCCCGCCTTCAATTGGTCAGCAGCTTTTCTCATTGGCTATTCCAACTGCCGCTCAAGCATGTAGTTTGACACTTTCAGCGAAACTGCTGAGATTCTGGTTAAAAAGCGGGAGGTTTGTCTTTGTCTCAGAACGAGAGAAAAAGCGAGAGAAGGGGGAGAGGGAGAGAGAGATAGAGAGAGAGAGAGAGAAAGAGAGAGAGAGAGAGAGAACGCAGACGGAGGACTGATCTCATCGCTGCCCTGCCTCCTTCCCGTCTGTCCATCTCACCGCTGTTTTCCTTTCCTCCTCGTTTCTCTCAGCCATGTTTAGTAGCAGAAATGATCTCTTTCAGAAAATTATCAAATAAACTTTCCCCAAAAAGGGTTACTTAACAGGCAGTAACTAAACACTTTAACTCTTCATTTGCATCTAAGGGACGTGAAGTGCGGCTGTGGGTGCGGGAGGGGGACATGAGGACATTAGAGTTTTTCCATACTGCAGTCACAAAGGACACATGGACAGGGACTCACCCCAGTACCACACACACACACACACACACACACACACACACACACACACACACACCCCTTCACAATTCAACAGCTTTTTACTACCCAACTCTCCCATGCAGGTGACACGGATCGCTAAGGGGCGCAGTAGAGCAGCAGAGGACACTGCAGTATAAGGTTCCTTCACTGTCCTCCACACTGCACGAGACACACGTCATTTTAATAATACATTTATGTCACAGCTCTGAAATGTTGGCAGACTGAGAAGAGGGGTAATAAAAAGATTACAGGTAAGATGGTAATGAACAATTATGTGTAGAGACTTAGAGGGGGAAGAGGACTCCCTGCCAGCTGTAGGCCTCACTGTGTCTTCCTGGTTAGTCAAGTGGACAAAGATAAACAATTCCTATCCATCGACTAAACAGAAATGTCCAACATATGAAGGGTGGTGCTGAGTAAAGTGACACGAATGGATTCGGGCATTCATTGAGGGACAAGTGAGGACATTGAGGGACACTGGGGGACAGTGATGGACAATGGAGGACAGCTGGAGATACTGAAGAACACTGAGGGATGCTGGGGACATTGAGGGACAATGGGGGACAACTGGGGGTTCTACATAGCTCTATGAAAAGTGAATGTTGGACAGATCACCTGATAATTCCATAATTCAGAAATGATCTGTGTGGAATGAGTGTGTGCCTGGTGGGTCTAAAGAGTGCACAGTCACACACTGCAGACACACTGACGTTGCACACAAACACTGTTTACAGGGAAGAGGGGATGGCCCCCAGTGTGAGGAGTCTGTTTCTCTGTGTGTCCGTTGCCAGTGCGTCCTCTGTCCTTTACTGTTTATGATGGAATATTGAGGCCACCTCTCCGGACATAGACAGCGCCACCCTGGTGGCGACGCTGAGACGCTCAGTGACCACGCAGCCCTGAAAGATGTGCCACAGTGCCTTGGGGTCGAGCTGCACTCTGCCGCCCACTTCCTGTCCAGCTCCACACAATGGGGAGACGTCCTGGACAAACAACATGGCTTCCTCTGTGTCCTGTGGGGCGCGTCAGAACGACATACTCGGCAGCTTGCACCTCTTCACATGCCTGCATGGTGATGTCACTGACAGAGGCCACACTCTGCTGTGGGGGGGGTGGGGGAATAATGGCCTTCAGAGGAGGGAAAAACCCATAAAGTTCACTTAATAAATTCATGCTGTACATTCATAACATTTAGAAGAAGATACCGTGAGGGTCTAAACGACACACTGAGATGCAGTAGGAACATAAAACATGACCTGTGTCAGTGTGTGTTCCCTCTCCCACCCATCACACACAAACACACACCTGGTGTGAATCCATATGGGACAAAAGGTAAATAACAATACAACAGTGGAAAATATAACCTGATAAACCAGACCTAGAGCACAGAGCAGGACTCTTTGTATCTGTGTGTGTGTGTGTGTGTGAATTGTCAACTGCTTCACAGCTCCACTTTCATTGCTGTGTGACAAACCACTTCCACACACACACCTAAAATAAAACCAAAGTTCCGAAACCATGTAAAACAAATCAGTGTAGCATAGTAAAAAAACACAATAGCAGTTATAGTGTAACACCCCAGTCACACAGTTAAACAATCCTGTGTCCAGCCAGCCTTCCTGTGAACAGGAAGAGCGCCACCATGGGGCACAGGCACACCCTGCATCACAATGCCATCATCACAATGCATTCTGCATTGGAGCAACGTGTGTGTGTGTGTGTGAGAAAGACAGCAGGAGAGGCTGTGTGCGGTTCATTGAACTCTTGATGCTTGACTGTCTCTCTTTACAGCAGCAACTTGTCCAGGATTTTCCTCTGCATGGGAGGTGTGTGTGTGTGTGTGTGTGTGTGTAATGTGTGTGTGTGTGTGGGTGTGTGTGAGAGAGAGAGAGAGACAAGTGACGGCTGATGTGTTTGACGTGAGTGTAGCTCATTAACTTGTGGAGATGAGAGACCTGGTCTCTGGACTTTGTCCCATCACACGCCAGCACCTCCGTGCCATAAACAGATGGAATTCCCGCTGCTCCGACCCCCCAGAAAGGGACACATGGAAACGACAAAAGCAGCACTACACAAAATGCGAATGTACACGACCCACTGCAAAAGAAACTCATCTTTTCCTACTGGCACCCACTGAAACGCCAATCGTCCTGAACGCCAAAGTTCACCTGTGGTGAAGTGTGTGCAATGAGCTGTGTGTTCCTGAATGATACTTTGTCCTACTGTCTGTCACAGTGTGTCACTGCGTGTTACAGTGTGTCACAGGATCACTGTGTTTTACTGGATTCTACAGTATTGCTCTTACTGTGTTGCTGTACAGTGTTACCATCTTGCTGATTGTGGGTGTTGCTGTGTGACTGTGTGTTTCAGTGTGTTATAGTCAGTGTTTTACAGTGTGTTATGGAGTGGTATTGTGTCTTATTGTGCATCACAGTGCGTAACTGTGTATATCATTGTGTTGCAATGTGTTTCAACGTGTTACTGAGTGTTACAGTGAGTTGTCCTCTCTCTCTCACTCTCACAGCTCAAGGCCTCCGGGCTGCAGCTCTATGACTGATGTAGTGCAGCTGAGATAAGGCATCGTACTCCAGAGAGGAGGGTGGGGGCTGGAGTCTGTGCTCTGACCTCTTGAATTTGGACCCTGGGGTGTGGATCACGTCGAGGCTCCTGGTGTTAGATCCTGGCTTCAAGTGAGTTGTACAGTGAGACAAGCACAGCAGCATGTGTCTTCAAAGACAATAACCGTCACATACAGTACTGTGCAAAAGTCTTAGGCACTTGTGGGAAAAATGCTATAAAGTGAGGATGGTTC
>UFQX01000628.1:0-16512 GCA_900497675.1 Arapaima gigas
TCGTTGATTCTTTGACTCCCCCCCCTTTATCCACACGATCACCAGTCACTGATGCTTTTTTGCCCCGTTCTTGGTAAACGGTTGAAATGAAAACATCGGGCCGACGTTTGTGACCGTCGCACCGCGCGCCAACTATCATGTCCCGTTCAGTCGCTAAAAGCACTCGTTTTGCACATTTCAGCACGCGACTGAACACCGATGCTAGAAATGCTGGTCTGTGATTTGTGTCCCACACCACAGTCACATGACTTGGGACAGTTTGGGTGAAGGTGGGGTGCGTACCTAATAAACTGGCAACCTGGTGTATTTCAGATGTGTAACAATAAATGTGCTGCTGAAATTCACTGGGTAACTATTATGGAATAAAACACGGGCAATCCCACTCGAATACCGCGTGTTAGGGACACAACTGGGGGATGCCAGTGACAGTATGTGACAGTTAAACACGTCATGTTTACCATCCCATCTGCTGTGGGCGCAGGAAGGACACACCTGCAGGCTGCGTGTGTTACTGGGTGGTTAACGTCCCTGGCAAGTCGTGTCCTTCAGCCCGGTGATTTACCGTAACTGCTGTGGTAAAAACAAAAGGTGCTGTAAAAGCGGTGGAATTACAGGCCATCGGGTCTTATCTGTCGCCTGCTTTCACCGACATGATTTCCACTTTCAATTGGCCTGTATTCATTAAAAGAAGGAAAATTGAAGTTAACCGGCTCCAGTTCAGACTGCTGGCGCTGGGGTAGAACTCTGTAAAACCAGGTAATACTGCAATGAGAGAGACAGCCTGAAATACACAGTAAAAGCCAATAACTTTACTTTAGTGAATGCAGAATACAAATTTGTACAACAATCTCTATCATAATAGTCATTCAATAAAAAGTTCACTAGAATATTTATTGTATAATGAAGGTTAACAACACATTCAAGGAAATAAAATGCAGATTAACTTAAAATTTTCTCAATCTCGAAACATTTTGTTTCATTCATGGCAACAAAGTCCAGCTTGTGCCGCCAAACGGTCTGAGCTTCCAAACCGCAAACAGCTTCTTGAGTGGAACTATGAACTACAAACAGTTAGCAAATACATAGTTCTGTTTATAAAAGCCAAAACGCAAAGCAGTGTACTGTTGCACAGCAAAGTGAAGGTTTCTACAAAGTTTTTTTTCTTTCTTTTTTTTTTTTTGTGCTCTTCCCGTTCACATTCCGCAGTTAGTGCATCTCTGGTTTTCAAAAATAGCCGAGAGACCCGAAGAGCGATTCCGTCAGCACGTACGTGTCCTCCTCATATTTACTACATGTTTCTTGTGTGCAAATGACACAGTAGGGAAACGCAAGGGAGGGCAAAGGGCAGACTGGGAGTCTTCACAGATGTTTGAAAACTTTTGAGAAATACTCGTGGGTCGGAGGGAAAATGTCCTAAATGTCAGTGTGACGTGTGTTTGCATTTCGGACCAAAACGCCGCACACCCTGCAGTAGACGGCCACGTGCAGGACGTCCAAAAGGGGCTCTAAATCACCCTGCTTCGCCGCTGTTGCGTCGGTCCCTGGCAGCCATCAAGTCTGTTATTGCTGGATTGTAACTGCACAAAAGACTCGGGTTATTCCAGAACATTCCAAATATTTAACACACAATTACCTGGCAGTTACTTGTGTGATTAAGTGGGAAACAGTCACTTTTGATCAATATGTGCCGATGCGATGCGAGTGTCCAGGATAAGAAGGTCTTAGGAGAGGAAGTTAAGGGCGCGGAGTTAACAGTCACATCTGGGGTTGTGTGTTGTGTGGACACGCCATTGGGAACGTGAATGTACCACTGCGCGCATGCGTGTGTGTGTGTGTGTGTGTGTGTGTGTGTGTGTGCGTGTGTGTGTGTGTGCGTGTGTGTGAGAGAGAGAGATACAGCGACGGTCTGACTGCTCCGAGAGCCTCCTTCACACGTGATGGCGTGGCGGCTGTACAATTTGCTGTGGCTCTGTGGGACGGGGGCCGCCTCTCGTCGGGGGCACACAACCGAGCACGCGGCAAATGTAAAGGAAGTGTCCTCTGCTGACCACTTCACCTACGTACACAGGGGCGCGCGAAAACGCCACACTCAGCCAGTTGCCTCTTAACATCGGGGTCACTGCAGTCAAGGAGGGGCCACGCGTGACAAGCACAGCGGGTGACAGCACCAAGGACCGGGCGCGAGCGAAGGGGTCAGACACACACCCCACTGCTGCTGTCCAACATTCTTCCACGTTTCACAAACAGGCGTGATCTCCATCAAAGTCTGTAACAGTCCACAAGTAGTGTGTGTGACACCACAACGAACCACAGCGCGTCGTGCGCCTTTCCAGGTCGGGCTGAGCATTTCGCCTAAATGTCGGCCTTGCGAGCGGCACGTCGATCGCTAAAGTCAGCTCAGGCGCACGCTTTGCTTGCAGCCTTTGTGGGACACGGACATTGTTCACACAGACGTTTCAAAGCTCAGTTTCTGCTCCACCGTGTGGGATGTGAAATAAACACAGGAAATTGAGCAGCTCTGGGCCAGTTTTTCAACACGGCAGCAAAAGAGCAGGACGCCTGGGTCCACCTGAAGGGTGTTTCTCCTCTACAGAATGACACAGTGAAGCCGTTTCCTACAGCACTGTCTTTACAACTCTGTATGGACACGCATTTGCCGCCAGCAAAGGGGAAACAACTTGGGATCTGCCCTCCAAAATTATTTATGGTATTAATTAGGCTTAGAAGAAAGTACAGCATATTTATGTTAACAAAATAGTAAATATTAACCAGTGAATATTCTACTGAAGAAGGACTTCGCCTTGTAAACTTGGCGGTAACCCACAAAAATATACTTTCTTTTCTTAGATCTGGTGAAGGTACAATACATAAGTACTTACACCAATATTAATATTAATATATATATATATATATATATATATATATATATATATATATATATATATATATATATATAAAAAGTATCTNATATATATATATATATATATATATATATATATATATATATATATATATATATATATATATATATATATTAAAAGTTGCTATATACAAAACAAAAAGTTTGGCTCAAATTTGAATTTACAGACAGAACAGCAAGTATTCATGGCTTCTTTTGAGGTCTTTCATACATGTTACTTTGTTGTGTGTAAAAAAAAAAAAAACTTCAAACAATCACTTTAGGCAGAACTTAGTTTACAACTTAACATATAAAATAACTAACATACAGCTTTGGCTTACATAAATAATTTTACTGGTTGTTGTTCTGCTTCTGCATATTTATGACCATATGTGACATTACTTTCATAAAATACATGGGGGGGGGGGATTACAAATTTATAAAATGCCTTTTTTTAAACCAAGGGTACGTTAACGCACATAATTTACTTCATATCTCCAAATATATAAAATTAATATATTATTTTTGTAATGCATTACTCTCATGTAGCTTCCATGAGGAGAACTAACTCAGCTGACTTCACTTTGTACATCTTTTACTTTTACCTCTGGTTATTAAGGGCCAGTGTGCAAATGTACGTTCGAGACGGTCAGTCCTGCCCTGCGCCGTCACGCTAATCTGAGTCACAGCTTCTCGCTTCCAAGACAAGCACAAAACACATTTTGTTAGATGGCTGATTTTCAATACTTAAGTAGTAAAAATAGTACGTTAAAAATCTCGTCGCGTGTGAGGTCACTGGACCGTGATCGTGAGCCGTTCTAAAAATGGCCAATAGGGGGCATGATAGGAGGCAGCGTTTGCTTTGATTGTTCTGAACTTGCAGACAAAACAGAAAACAGTTTTAGGGCCACAATGAAGGAGTGAGAACAGCTGTCTGAATTTGTCATTAAACATCAAACCGGAGAAACAAATTTGCATAAAGTACCTGATAAGTTTGAATATTTCATTTTGTTTTTCCTGAAAACCCGCTTGATCTTGATATGTCCTGAAACCTCTCTGGGATTGTTCTACATCGTTCTATGAAATGAAATAAAGTTAAATAATATCATAATAGTAACATAACAACAAAACGAGGAGCCGCAGCTCCACCTCGACCCTTAACTCCGCGTGTCGGAGTTTATGTCACCCAGGCGTCCATGCGCATGCGCTTCACAGAGGGGCTCTCCCGCCCCTCAGCCCCCGCCGGAGGTCTGCCCAGGCCCAGCGGGGAGTGGAAGTCAGCACGGGGCTCCTCGCGGTCACTGCCATCGTAGGAGCTGCAGGACGAGCTGAGGCTGTCGACGGGGGAGCGGCCCATGTCCTGGCGGGAGGGGGCGGGAACCTGTTGCGGGAAGCCCCCTGGCACCACACGGTCCCGGGGAGGAGAGATGGGTTCTGACTTGATGTTAATATTCTGACTGGTGTTGACAGAGAGGCCAGAACCCTGAGACAGGTGAGTGCCGCCCCTATGGAGGAGAAGAGAGGGAAGGCTAACGATAACCATCAGAGTAAAACCACGTGCAGGTAAAAAGGGACGGCATGAAGGGTGGGAGCTACTCACACGAGCGAGCTGAGCGCAGCCTGGCCCACCTGGTGCTGCTGCCATGTGGACACAGAGCCCAATGAGAGGCCCCCCGGGGACCCGAAGCCCTGCATGGTGGACAGCTCGGCACCCCCCAGCGAGTACTCTGCAACAAGATGCCGTGGTCACTCGCACACTGTCGTTCAGGCGGAGCTGATGTGGTGGTGACAGTAAGGCGGAGCGCTGTCCTTACCGCTGTTGTAGGCAGTGGGCATGGCAGAGTAGACCAGGCCCTGGGGCGCCAGGCTGGGAGTGGTCACTGACACCACGGGGGTGGCAAGGGGCTGGTTCGACTGGGAGCTGCTCATCCTCTGGGTGTTCTGCAAAGAGAAGAGCAGAGCGACACTGAGGCGTGGAAACACTAAACTGCCACAATGCTGATCAATACTAGTTTCTTCCAGGGTTTTAGATTACCATTTGCTTCACCTGTCTTTACAAATTAAACATTCACTCATTTGATGAGTAACAGCACTGACCGTAGTACAGTTGCAATTCTCTCCTTTACCACCAACAGGCGCTATAGCTCCACTACAGAACATCATTCAGTTGTGGTGCCACTGAAGCCTCGCTCTACATTTTAGAAACAAGGATGAAACTGAAAATAGAAAAACATTGTTTTTTTATCTTATATAAATAATGTTTACCTTAAATCAGCATTAGATGCCCTACTGTGTGGGAATTGAGGGAATTTCAGCAAGTTGCAGCTAAAGCTGGATTATAAATAATAATTTAAAAAAAAAAACAGTCATTCAATATGGATGGTAACCCGCGGGATGAATAAGGACACATCTGTGCAGTGTTTCTGTACACACTTAACAGTCAGTGGCACTAAAGGTACAGAGTACCTGTGCAGACTGCGTGTCTCAGGGTCAGTCCTCGAGGTACTGAGCTCAATCCACGCAGGGCTGCAGAGCGTCACAGTCCCTTGAGAAGCGCAGCTTGTGTTTACTGGGCATCCCTGAACCCGAGGGGCCACGGCTCACTAGGCCTCCGTGGCTCCCACATGTGCACTTCCACCAGGGCACGGCGCTGACAAGAGCGGCTGCTACCGTCACCGTTGCTGCTGCTGCTGCCCTGGACACTTTCGCGATCAGAGCAGCTTGTGCAACTCGCACACGTTTCGACCTTTAACTGGTCCACCATATACCGCAGGAGCAGAATATAGGGACGTGTTGATCGTCGGGAAGCAATTCTAAGATTCGTTTTGGGTTCATCTGAGAAATTAATTTCCCCGAAATATCCCTCACCCTCTAAAATACCTATTCCAGAGTGTTAAAGAACACTTGAAGCACCAATTACCT
Organism: Arapaima gigas; assembly: GCA_900497675.1. Taxonomy (NCBI): domain Eukaryota; kingdom Metazoa; phylum Chordata; class Actinopteri; order Osteoglossiformes; family Osteoglossidae; genus Arapaima; species Arapaima gigas. The sequence continues at coordinate 5,822 of UFQX01000628.1, forward strand.
AATTACCCAACATTTTTATTTTGCATCATATGAGGTTTCATTCCTTATTATAGCTAGTAACAGCAACAAACATTTTATCGCCAAATTTGTGTCGAAAAATGAAGAAATAAAATGAATATAAAACCAAACAACAATAAAGTGAACCTACTGTAATGGGCTGTTACTGTAATGAACCGTCACTGGAGAACTTAGCAAGTGCGCAGAAGTGAAGAACAGCACGAAAGGGCAAACTGTTCAAACTGCATTTGAACCCACGCCACAGGAGACCGTGACCACAGGTGCTGCCCCCTAGCATCACACTCGTTACAATACACCCATCTCCGACATACCGCTGATGCGGTTCAGCCAGATGCGGCACGAACCCACGCAGGCCCCGCTGCTCGGCGGTCCTCGGGTGTTAATATGTACCGCTTGTTAGATCAGGAAATTGGGAGCTCGAACAGTGGGGTACAGGTGTATTTTGTTAATAAAATCTTCTGTGCTGAATAGTGTCAGGTTTCACACTGGGTCGAGGGCACAACAAGCGTCTCCCCAGTAGTCAGGTCACAGTCGTGCATCTTCAAACATCGTGCCGTCTGAAAACCTGCTGATTTTAAATAGTTTCTTTCCAGTTTCACAGTTCAGCTTGACTATTTATCAGTTTTCTGTTCTGTCTCCATGCAAGTGTCTGACTGTGGTTTGCTGCTCTTTTTTTTGGCCAGATGAAATCATTCAGACCACTTCCTGTGGATGACATCACTCTGGATGAGGTCATACACTTCATTTTAAGAAATGAATAAAAGAAAGAAAAAAGGGGAAATAAAACTTCTTTCTGGTGATTTTTCCTGGAATTAGAGTCAACATCAGCACTGCAAAGCCAAAATAAAACATGCTGCACTCATGAAATGCGCGCACTTGTATACAAGTGAGACAGTTGTGGGTGTATTTATGTCGACGCTTAGCGATGCACGGCTTTGCAGACATGCCTGCAAAAGAGGAGCTTCTGCTTCAGGCCCTGACGGGAGATCATTTCAAGCTCCAGCGTAAGCGACGGGATCCAGTTTCCACAGCAAACAGAAGAGTTACGTTCTGTTTCATTCAGCTCTGACCAGCGCATACTCTGGTCTGCCAGTGATCATAGTCCCCCATTTTCAAAACAGCTCAGGATCCAACGTAACCCACAACAGCAGCAGCAACAGCATTCAATTCAGCACAAGCACTGAGCATCTGGTTAGAAAGTGCATAAATATGCTAACTAACTGGAGGCAACCAGTCGCACGCATCGCGAGCTGCACGGCTGTGATGGGCAGGCAGGTGGACGTGGAGCTGGGTGTGGGGGTGCAGCTCTACGGGAAATAGCCGGCAGGTTCGCATGCACCGCTGGGAGCGAAGACCCCGCCTGGCGAGGACACTGCACGCGTTCCAGGTCATGCTCTGCTTGGTGCCATGAGTAATGCTTTGTGCCTTTGTGAGCCTTGTACACTATTTTCAGGCAAAACTCCAGACTCACCAAATCCATTTCTTCCTCCTCTGACTGCTCTCCACAGGAATAAGAAGAGAAAACAGCACCATTACCAAGGTCAGGTCACTCTTTTACCACTGACCACAGGAGTGACTGTGAAATGGACGAAACAGCATCAGCAGCTCCGTGTCACTGCCTTCCAAGTGAAAACTAAATCACGCGCTTTAGCTGCAGTGGGACGACACACTTTGACTAAAAATGGTTGCATATCACGGTGTGAATTTTCAGTGGCTTCACCGAAAGTTCAACATTATGCTAACCAGATTTTTTTGACATTCATTCAGGTGTCGCAGATGAGTCTGCGCAATTGCTGTGCCTTGGTGGAAAGAAGAGAGGGGGTGGATGAGGCGTACAATAAATCTCCCACCTTCACGCCTTAAAGATACTTAACCTTTCGTTTCAATGCTTTAGTCAAGTTTAACAGTCAGTCAAAAAATGCTATTCATCCTTGGGCTTTGCTGTTGACTGAAGGTGCATCATTTACTGTTAACTGGAATTTTGGCAGCAACAAAAAAAGAGTGTTTAAAGAAGTTTAAAGTTTAAAGAAGGCCGCCTATTTCTCTCCGGAGGGCTGGTGTGAGCCTGTGGCTGTCATAATACCTGCGTGATGCGGCGGACGCGGCTGGCAGACAAGGCAACGGTGGCCCGTACTCAGCTCTGGGAGACAGACGTGATTAATTTAACACCAGCAGGACCTACCGAGGACCCCTCTGACACCATGTGCCTCCACTACTTTCACACTTGAAACTCCCCGATACCTTACTTTGACTTGCGCACATGTATTTTCATCGAGCGCTCGGAGCTCCATTAACAGCACTGCACCTAATGAAAACGCGAACATCGGACGCCATTGAGGTAATAGGGTTATTGTCCTCACCCGGGCAAATCAGGGAATTTTTACATGTCAGTATCGTGAGCTTTGAAGGAACTAACGGTTTTGACCTGCACCCATGGCTCGAGAAGCTCAGGTGCTCAGTGTTGTGAGTCATTTCAAATTTATAATAATTAGAGAAAAATTCACTATGAACAATTGCCCATGAAACACCTGGGTCTTCAAGATATCCCTAGCTGCTGTATGTTCGCCTATGAAGAAATTTTGTTTAAATGCAGCGCTTTAGGATCGTATTAGCGACACCCACAAGTTTTTTTATAGTGAAGTTTGTAATGAACTTACTGTGCAAAACAATAAGATACTGAAAGTGACACTTTTTCTTAAAAAGAAGCCATTCAGTTATGGCTCCTTGAGAGGACTTGAGTACAGCGGCAGCCTTGCCACAATAGCCCTCTGGGGCCCGTCTGGCACCTATCGGGCTATCAGTAAAATCAGACAAGTTGCAGCTCTTCCAACTTGACCACATCACCCAATGAAGCCTGCAGCCAACAGAGCTAGAAAAGGCAGGTGGTTCATAGCACAACCATCACAGAACAAATGGGGCTGTGTTTGTCTCTCTTAGTTCACAACGACTTTGTCCTTGAGGAGGACACAGCTGTGGTCATTTACACCATTCTTAAAATGTGAAATAAAAAGTGAGCTAAAAAACAGAAGTTCTGCAAGAGATGAGATGGACTGAGACGTATAATGTATTTTATCGCTTTTGTTGCGTCTAATAACATTTGCTGGACGTGTGCAGCTCGCCCAGACCACACATCGCAGCATCCTTGGCTAAACCACCTCCAAGCAGGGATCGCTCACCAGTGGGGGCATCATGCCCTTGCTGGACGGAGGGATGACCACCCGAAGGTCTGGCTTGCGACTGCCCATGCCCTGGTTCCCCACAGGGGGGGGCGGGGACTTGGTGGGCATGCTTTTCCCGAGGCCGTTGCCGCTGGGGTTACCCAGGATTCCAGGGGAGCCTCGTGGGTTGACAAAGCCATTCCCTGCAGATGCACAAAGAGGAAAGGAAAGCTTCTGTTAGAAAGTAGCCTGAGAGCAGTGGACTGCGATTCGGACACGCGCAGCACAACAGCATTTTTATTATTTATTCATTATTTCGTCTCACAGCAGACAGCACAATGCATCCCTCTCTGTTCAAAGTTTTGTCGTGCTTTACAAGGATGGCTCTCAGTCTACAGTTGTGCCCTGCGACAACTGACAGCAGCCCGCATCGTCAGAAAAACGGTCCCCTAAGCAACAAATGTCACTACTGATGTATCTTATTAACTACTTTATTAATTTTTCTTTCATTGATTCAAAATGTACAAGGCCTGCTTATACAGATTTCCTAAAGTTTAAATACAACATTTACCTTAGACACTAAAAAAGCTGAGCTAAGCTAAGCAAATTAAACGGTACTTCTTGGCTCTATGCATCGTCGGGGACACACCTGCATCAATGAGAAGGAATGAATAAATGAGAATTCTGTTCACGCGAACTTTGTTCGGCTGCTTTTCTGCAGCAGACACCTGAACTCGGACTTCCTGACCGACTGGCCACAGCAGTGACATGCACGTTCGCGGTTACACAACTCGCCCTGCTTTTCCAAAAAAAAAAAAAAAAAAAAAAATCAAATAATTCTTGAGACAACGTTCACTGAACGGTAAAAATCTCAACAATTATGTACTCGGATAAGTCTTTTGGAAGAGGGTGTTCAACTTGAAAGCCGCATTGGGATAACGTTTAAAGCAGGTAACCTCAAAGTTCAACAGACAATGGGAAACCGCATGAGGTGTGTGTTACTGCTAATACTTGAGCATTGCCTCTGTTCACTGACTTGTTCCAGTACTTTCTGGAAGGCAAAACCTCCTGGTGGAAGAAGCCAGAATCACTCCACGCCCATTCAGACATTGTGGTACCACATACAGCTCAGTGTACCATAGATCTCCTGGTGAAAGACAGAGAAGTGAGGCATCACAAACGGTGCGGTGAGCAAGCTGCTCAAGCAGTGTTGGACGTGACGCTTGCCAAGAGAGGGCAACAAGGGCACCGTGGACCCCTTGGGGCCATGAAACCTTCTGAGATGTTGAGATAGATGTGGCGTTGACTTTCCAGCAGCTAGAACGTGATTTCGAGGGTTCGGGCAGCCAAGGGCTCCTCTGTCACTTCCGCGAGGTTATGTGCTGTAAGCTCACTGCAAAAGCTCGTGCGCCTCAGTTTTAACTGGGCCAGTCGCACGCGGCCGTCTGACACCGGGCCATACGGACGGAGGCAGCTGCAGCTGCCATTGGAACATCTGTTAGCTTGCATTGTTGGAACTTCCTTGATGCTGAGCAGCACTGTACTCTGCAACAATAAAGAACCATTAAGACACAAAGGCCTGCAAGTGATTTCCCCACATAAACACAGGAATCCACCAGCATCTCCAGTTTCCGGGATATGCGTCATTATCAAAAGAGGACTGCAGGGGATACTCGGCTTTTCACGTTATGCTCGTTTGTCGGCAGGTAGTTACTATTCACACTTGAAATCCATCTTCATGTTACAACAAACATTTCTTCTGTCATTTTACAAAAGACCACACAAGGTTTGACGTTTCACTTTTCATATACACCTATGAAATCTAAAATCATAACAAGAAGGAAAAAGCTCAGTCTCACTGATGGTTGTTTCCCTGACTAGTCGAACATGTCCCGACAGAAAAGGCGTTACCCCGCACAATGGTAAACTGGAAATGCAGCAGAACATCATCACCAGTTTTATGGCATCCCTCCAAGAGAACCTGGGTGTTTTTTTCCCCCCTCCAAACGTCGCATCTCCGACCCTTTCCAATCTCGTGCTGGTCAGGTTCATGATCTTCATGTCCACAGTCGCTTCAATTCATTTCTTTCTTGGCCTCACGGTTTGTTTCCAACAACATCCAGATTCACGTGCTTCTTGACTCAGTCGTCCTCTGCTTTGCACATCACACGGCCATACCAAAGGCCTTGCCTACATAAAATGGACTCGGTAGGTGCTAAATTTCCCTACGGTATCGCTTACCGACACGTCACACAACTGCCGTAGCATTCTCATTTCAGTCCTTTCTAGCTTCCTCACCATCAGATCATAAAATGTGACCAACATCACTAAGCAGACGCTAACATGGAATCTGCAGAGAACGCGAGAAACAGAAAAACGGCACGTACACCGAGAACCAAGGCCGCAGTAGGGGGGACAAGAACCACGTCAGGTGGGCCGCTGCACACTGCCAGAAAAAGGTTGACATTACCGTAGGAGGCTCAGCAACAGAGAGTCGGTAATGTCCAGAGGGCCACGATGTCATGCTGTGGAAGCGATCCAAAGCAAGAGCAGGAGTTCAATGTCTCTACTGCAGGATACGCCGCAAAGCCACTGGAATCGGTCCCCGAAGCCTGCGACAATTCAGCTGAAATCTAAACGGCCGCGACCAAATACGGCAGCTCGGGAGAAGGACATACAGTGCGTGGTTCCTCCTCCAGTGTCCTGGTCAATGCAGTAAACATTTATGTCAAACTTATAGTGTACAGCAGTGACTTTACCCTACTCATTCCACAGACACGGAGAGCTCCTTGCAGAGGCCTGCAACACACAAGGCTTCGGTCGCTGTTGAATGAGACGAATCCATAAAGATGAGTCTGCCATTAAAAAGACGCTTGTAAATAAGAGCTCTTTCAGAACTTATGTTGCGTAATAAAGCGCCTTTACAACACAGACATTTTAACACAAAAACTCTTCTGTTAATAACAGAAAAGGCTTTTTGCTACAGTCAATCGCACATCTTGAATTGGTACTACTGTGATCGAAATGCCATTATTGGCACCAAACTTGCAAGGATTAAAAAATATGGCAACGATTTTAAATTCGGTGTTTCTCCATCAGGGTAAGAAAGAGAGAAACTTCTGCTTCTAATTAATGGATTCAAGGTAGGGTCCTTAAAAACTTGCATTGCTTTCGCTGAAGAAATATAAGACAGAAAAACCTGAGCAAAGTGCAAGCTCACTGTGCCAAGAAGCCCTGTTCAGGCTTTGCTTGGCTTTATCCTTAGAATGGAAATAAGCATAATATATAACATGCCGGTGAGCACTAAGGAATTTGAGTTTCAATCCACGCGGCACAAACATTTCCCAAACACTGTGGCCATGTGGAGAATTCCTGCCATGTTATCCCTAACAGGAAGAACAATCGGTCCAAAAATAGCCCGCTTTTGTGATATAAATAGCCATTGTAATTGCTCTTCAAGGGCCTGCGGCTCTTCAATATTAATGAGGAAATGTGTGCACAGCTTGCAGGCCTATTGCATAACAAAGGGAACATTCACAAGTGCTTTCTTTTCCCAGCATCCCTGCAATCTTTCATTCACAACGCCTGGCAACACGGGAAGCCTCAGTATGAGAGTGGCAGCATGAGGCACAACGGGCTCTGGGCCCCAGGGCGTGACACGACAACGTTGCTCTTTTCACCCGAGACAAGGTACTTGGTCTGAGCTACTGCAGCTGTGGAAAAGCAGCTGTGCAAGTGCCCGAGTGATTCATACATAAAAGTGTGAAGAACTGTAAAATCTAAGGGTCCAAGCAGTTATAAAAGGCGCATCATGTGTAGGAACAGGCTGCCATTGCAAGGAACATATCACTGCATGCAAACTGATCACTGATATTGATTCATTTGTAAAATCAAAAACACAGCCAAGGGCTTCATAACATAACATATCCCAACTACAGATATGGTAGGATCAACAGTGGTGTTAGTCATTTCAAAACACCTTTCAAGGGCCTTGCTATGTCAAGACTGACATTAGGAGTTAAATAAGCTGCATCTAACCAAACCAAGCTACATGCCACGGACATGCCGGCCTTAGAAATGCTCCTCGCGAGTTTTCAAGCTGAATGAAACAAAAGACTGAGAGGAAGAAGATGCCACCAGAGCCCCTGTGTACTGGCACAGACCCTCACTTGCTCCAGCCCAAGGCTCTGCAGCGCTTTGCCACTTTGGCATTCGCAAGGTCTGCACAAGTTGGAGACTAGGGGATGTGAGCGCACATCGTGCCCCTGGGCATCTGCTTCAGAAACGAGGACAGATGGCATCAAGTCAGCTGAGCAGACGTGCAGTTGGAGCGTGTGCTACCAGATAAGCATCTACACAGGGAAGATGGCAGTGAAGATGAAGGAGGACAAATGTGAGGATAAGGGAAGATGACACTGAGGGTGAGGGAAGATGGCAGTGATAATTAGGGCAGATGACAATATTAGGGAAGATGACAGGGAAGAAGAAAGCAGATGACAGTGAAGGTGAGGGAAGATGGCAGCTGGGATGAGTTAAAATGACAGAAGGACAGAAGATGACAGTAAAGACGGTAGTGAAGGTTAGTAAAGATAAAAAAGAGCTCAGAAAGATGACAGTGAGGAAGGAAGACAGCAATCAGGATGAGGTAAGATGTCAGCAAAGAGAAGAGAAGATGACAAAGGGGCAATGAAGAAGTAGTCACAGGCTTCACAGCACTGAGGCACAGGCAGACAAGCCAAGCCAACACATCCCACCTCCACACTCCCAGTGCCCCTGTACCTGGCCTTGCTCCAGGGATGTCTGTGAGGGAACACCCCACTAGGTCCAGCAGGTCTGCTGAAACTGTCCTGCTACATATCGCATTGTCCGGCTCTGCAAAATAAGTTCATTTATCTTGTTGCTTCGTGCAAAAACATGGGAACAGAAAAGCAGCAGCCTGCCTTTATTCCTGCTCTGAGTGAGTGAACCCATTTCCAGTACCCGGCTGAGCTTTATTGCTCGGCCAACAGTTAATACAAGGTGAACGAGTACTCTGAGCACATATAAAAACAATAAATTTCATCGGCAGGCCACAGAACAGATCAAATCATTTTGTCGGACCAACTGGCAGGAAGTATTTTAAAACAAAATGAGGCACTGGAATAACTATCTGGGAGGAAAACAAACATTTTTTACACTTGAAAACATAACCGACATGACAGCTATTCATGGAAGCAAAACACTGAATAAAAGTGACAAGCAGCTTATTTCCTGTCCATCATCTGTTTAGAAATGACATAATAAGACAAAAGCACATGTTCGCCTGAATCTGCAAAGAAGTTTCTCTTTCTTCCACAGGAGCCAGTGGAGATTGCTGCATACGAAAATACTTAAGAAAAAAGGAAAATGATGAAGAAACACACAGCAAATGGAGCGGTACCCAAAAGCTTCTCCATCGTTTAAGAGTCGTATATAAGGGTGTCAAAACTTCACCACGCTGTGTGCACATACGTGTGCTTTTGTTGCAGATGTCCAGCTGGTTGTAACACACCTGCCGCTGCCTTTCACAAGACACATGGCAGTAATGTCAGGCTGTGCAGCCATTGTGTTTACAGGACTCAGCGGGATGCTGTGTTTGACATGCTTAGAGTTCTCTGCCTCTTTACAGCTTTCCTCAACCCTTATAAGGTCTCATTTGTGGCCTGACAAACAGATGTACCTGTCAATTGAGGGAAGGAAATGTCTAAGAGTCTGGCAGTGACCAGACTTAAATGAAAACACTACATTTATTTACTAGACAATGTGGAGCAGGCTACGCTGCCCGTGCGTTTTTCCTTATTAAGTCTCTTGTGGACATAAACAATACAGGGTCTTGAAAATGATGAGATAAGGACCAGTCCAGATGAGATGCCAGAAGTATTTTCTTCATCCTGAGCAATACTAACGTGTGTGAAGGCTGAGGAAAGAGGACAACTTTTCCAGCAACTTTTCCAACAGATGCTCCACCATAACCAGGCTTTTAACTTACAGGCAGAAACATCAGAATTCCAGCTATGCGTGGACTGACAACAGATTTACATTTCCATTCCTTGAACCTTAACTTTAGCCATAGTTCCTACAGGTCACACACATTTATTTAGGATTTTTTCCATTCGATGTAACAAGCGCTTCAAGCAGGATGTCTTCAAGTATTTATCCTGTACCATAGTACGTTTGCAAAAGTGGCAGCATACCAGCTACTTGTGTGTACGACAGGGGTATCTGTCACTGTGAAGCTGGAACAGCTGGGCACACCACCTTGGGGGCGGTCTTTCCGGAGGTACTGCACGCGTACACCCGCAGCACAACACAAGCAGCTGCCACCATCTTCTCCTACTGTTAGTCCAGTGACACAAGAGAAGTGTGCCATGTCTTTACCATCAAGTGAACTTCTCTTTAGAGCTAAGCAATAATGGAAATTGAAGCGGAACTGATACCAGAGGGAACATGTGGCCACCACTCAGGGTTAAATCCCATGATGTATCACATATTTAAAATAAGTGTTATCACGCTTCCTGTCCACGTCTCAACTTGCTTACAGAGTCCTGCCCACACTGTGTTAACCTTCATCACGTGCCCCTGCTGCCTGCGGCGAAAGGATTATCGGTTAACGTGATTCCCCCTGGTTTATGCAGCGCAGACTGTGCTCCTGTAAGGTACCTGCCCACTGCCAGGACTACTTCAGCCCACATCACACTGTTCTCCCCCACACAACACTGCTGTACAATGCTCCTGACCACACAACCATTCCTCCTGAACGACGTGCCCAGCCAGGTGAGGGCCATTTGACACCCTCCAGATGTCATGACTATCAACAAGATGCACAGAAGGACTGAAGCTCCAATTTATTTAGGGGGTTTTCCTCCCAAGATTTCATTCCTGTAGCCATTTATCTAGATCTGAAACCATGCTACAGCAGCAGTAGCAGTCTACTTTGTAAAAGGTGAAATTAACAACTGAACACCCGAAGCAAAGGAATACAAATTTAGATTGTTTTAACACACAAAGCTGGAAATAGATAAAGACCTCTGAAGGTCAAAGTTTGTTCTTTGTTATTCAATGCACACTGAGTGCCTCTGATTGTAAGTCACTTCAGAGAAAAGCATCTGCTAATCGAATAAATGTAAATAACCCATAATCATATCATCTAGCATGATGCAAACTAATTCTGAAATAGTGGCTGTGAAGTATTTTTGCTGTCATGTAGCCATTTTAATAGTTTTCTTCAGGAAAACAGACAAATTAAACAGCACTGATCCACTAGTATTTGAAACAGGTACTGCGATAATCGGCACCTTTCTTTGTCTAATTACAGCTAAGCTGATAAACGTGCAGCCTTTGCCTTTGACAGCGCTGTGGTTAGAAATGGTGATGCGGAGAAACCATGTGTGTACTCTGCAACAGAGCAGAAAGCTGCACCGCCAGTTTCATGCTTTCTACTTCCACTTGTGAGTAAACTCAAAACAAAGCAAAAAAAAAAAAAAAAAAAAAAACAAC
>UFQX01000628.1:34917-87249 GCA_900497675.1 Arapaima gigas
CCCCCCCCCCCCCCCCCATTTGTTTGTGCCATAAGGGTAGTGCAGCAAAATGCATTTGAAACGAAAAGGCCTGTAAACCGAGAGGTTACCTTGTTTACATACTGGTCATGCTATTTGCAACATGCGGTTATGCCATTTCAATAACACGGCAGGTCCTCATTTGAATAAAGAAACATCTTCATCTTCTGAGACTAAAATGAAGCATTCATTTATTCAAAAATCCTCGCCGCTTGCATTTGCATTCATGTAGCAACATTACTTAAATACGTGCAATCTGTGTGCTTTTGTTATGTTTTCACACATCATTTTGAAAGTGTAATACATTATTCAGCTTTACTCTTCTTCTAAAGTTAGCTTCTTAACAAGTGGACATCAGCTGTTTTGTAAGCTGCTGATGCCAAAACACTTCAGGGTTTCTGTGCAGTTGGTTTCTGAAGGGCTTGCGGATCGTGTTATCGCTCGTGCTGACTAGGAAGTGGACGCCACATTTCTCCCTGTAAATATAATGAGATTATTGTAACTACCAACAAAAGCATTTTAATTTCCAGCGCAAATAAAATTCAAGGCAGAGTATCACCACTGTAACAACGGGACATCTTTGTTTTATTCCTTTACAGACCTGCGGAAGCTGAGCTACACTTGAGGAATGCTGTAGTTTACTTTGTTACGGCCCGGTTTGGTGGCACTTCCAGAAAAGGCCGCGAGATATTTCGACGTCTTTCAACCTCCAGGGTATTGGCACACCTTCCAGGCCAGAGGTGCTTGAGCGCTTCCTTCAAAAGCGCTTCTGAATGTGAAACATATGATCACAGAGCCCAGCACTCATCAGCTGTGAAAGTCAGTTTGCAGGCTGGTCTTTGTCAAGTAGCATTCTGGTTACATAGTAGTGGGGCAGTGGAACTCGTTTCACCCTGATTTTACACAGACAGTCAAGTCTATAAACACAAGCGTTGCTCGACGGGGTGAAATGGTGGATGACTCGCTCCCCATAGTTTTGTGTCCGGCAATGTCCGGATGGTTCACCCCGCTGCCGTGCATGGAAAGGGTTCGAGCAGTCTGAACGGTTGGTAAAGCTGTCGCGTGAGGTGTTTCATCTCAGCAAGCTGGTCTGTTTACACAGGGCAAAAAACCATGCGAGATCGAGGCAATAGCGGTTCGCCAGGGTGTTCCCTATCAGGGCGAGTGATTTTTAAAGGACCAGCAGGTGAATAGTGACCCACTTGTTCTCTCTGGGCTTTTCAAGACAAGGACTTGAATCCGGGTTCCAGTTGTAGGGTGCAGGTAATTTACCTCATCCTGTCTCCTTGTCATGGAACCAGGTCCCCCCCAAGGAGCTCCGTGCTGATCAGCATCCTACTCTCCGGGCAAGCGTCCACCCCCCACCCCCATCACCAGACGTTCATGTACAGATGGTCCCGCAGAGCAGGAATGTGACCTTTGCTTTGGCGGCTCACACCGAACAGGGACTCACACTGCCTCGCTGCCCCACAGGAACACGGCCCATGCGACACACATCGACGGCCATCCGGTACAGAGCGACAGTCGGAAATCTGAACACAAAACTGTTCCTATAACACGGTATACACAAAATCTCTTCCTTCGGCTTCACGTCTTTTGAGGCAAGCAGTTCAGGCTGTATCCCTGTGGCCATCTTCAAAAGGCTGGACAGGGACTGCACACGTGTACTGCCTCATACAGCATACCCCCATATACAGAGAGCTCTATACTGCAAGTGAAACCTTTTAACTGCATAAACACAAGGTACCACCAACACCAACATACATTTTCTTTGTTGTTCCTAAAGGTTTGTCACAGTTGTACATGTTACACATCAAGGTACTTTGTGCACGTCAGCAAGTGAAAGAGCAAAAATCCCAGAACACCTACAGGTTGACGCCCCTTGTTATCACTGCCCAGAGCCAACAAAATTGGATCGCTCACAGATTCTCTTTATTCCTGCTTATGATTCTATATTTGTCCAATAGTGTCTTAGATTTGTCTGAGACGTCTTAAGAGTATTTTACAGGTGAATGTTATAACAAAATATAGAATTATTCCACGCTGACCAGGGCCAACCAACACGTCACCATCATAAATCTTCCGTTTGAAAATTTTCATTGGCTTGTAAAGGAGATGAAAGACAGAACTTGGGTACCAGCAGTGCCCATCCCCTGAAGGATGTGAGGTGAATTCTGGGTCGGTGTTATGCAAGTGCACTGTGGACAAGGCAGTCAAATCCATTCATTTTCGCTGCAGCCAAGACCCTGCTTCACAGGGGGCTGCTGACAAAACCGCACTCCTGGTTCTCACGTCACTAAGCAGCTCCCCCGTGAACTTGGCAATTTCGTGAATCTGCCCAAATGCTGCTGTTATGAACTTTTTCCATGTTGTCAGAAACAATAAACTGCATTTGAGCAGAAATGCAACAGCAGACAGGCAGGTCAGAAAATCCAGTGCAAGCTTTGTGAATTAAATAAACATACTAAAACTGGCCTTAAACACAGAGTCTGTGTCTAACCTCTGGATATTATCTCTCAAAGCAAATAAATCCATTTATTGTTACTGCAGAAATGGCATGGATTTGTTTACATTTCATTTACGCCAAAGTGACGACACCAGCTTCAGAAAGGTTTTTGAGGAGGCTCAAAACCACGAGTGCGTCAGCAAGATTATACGTCTCCAAGCGAATCTGCAGTCAGCTGCCGCTCTTCTTTCTATGATGCTAATGGGTCTGGGAATCGAGACCCACTGATCTGAAATCAGTGTTCGTCGAGTATAAAAGACAGTTACCAACTACATGATTCAATGGCTCTTGATTCTTGGCTTTACAGAAGCAATTATATGAATTATTTGCTGTTTGGTGAACTAAAAAAAGCAAAAATTTCATAGTGCAATGCTATTGAGTTTATTACCATGTAACAGCGACAGCCAGCTCTGAAATAATCATAAACCATTATGCGGTCTATCTGTCCTGCCCACACAAGTGAGCTGTAAATCCAAGCTAATGGCAGTAATTGCTGAACAGCACGGATTTTTGACAGAGACAACAAAGCCAATCTAGGCATCTGCATGTGGGGAAAAATGGATCCGGAAACATGGCACAGATGGCTGTAAACAAAGAAAATACACAAGGAAAATCAAGAGGTTTTTGTTAAAGTGGTGCAATAGTGCAATTTAGGTTACAAACCAGTGGTCGGCACAGGAGGGGGACTCAAGGAAGCATGTTGCTATGGTTTCCGTGGTTCTGTGGGGCCTGTGCACTATCACTGGGCACAGCCTGCTAAAGGATAGGACCAATTTGTTGTCAGTTGCTGGACTAAAGTCAGGATGAAGTTATCTGTCCCTGCAGGCTGCCGTATGCACGCTCCCCACTAACCTGCAATTTCAGCTCTACGACTACACAGGCAGCTGTCCGACAACAAGACAACATAAAGCCTGGTTGCGTTAGGGCTTTACATCAACAAAAAGCACTGATCCAAATATTTATTTACACTGTTCTAAAGATTTGTTTATTCTCCTGCGACGTCTCTGTAAAATTCTTCTGCAGTGCTTCACACAACAAAAAACTATAATTGTGACACTGAACATGCTTTTATTATTGTGGCCTTCCACTACCAATGACAGTGTCAAACAAATAGGAAGTAAGAAAAATAAGTGTTGACAAAGTACTCTTTCCCAAGTACCACAGAGCACTCGTGTTAAAACCCCCTGCGCTTTTTTTCCAAACAAGGTCATGATCGCTTACCTCCACAATGTCCGAATTGGTTCTGCTCTCGTGGGGTTCGTTGTACTCTGTGTATTTCAGCAGGACTTTGTCCATGTCAGTGCTTGCATACTGAAAGAGTTTGTTGGAGCTGTTGAAAATGATGAGTGCTATCTCACAGTCACACAGCACACTCAGCTCGTAGGCCTTCTTCATTAAGCCAAACTTCCTCTTCGTAAATGTCACCTGGAAGACAGTAGTCAAACGGAAAAACAAACAGCCTCAGTAATGTAACAAAGCCAGAGTTAGCCACTGCAGCTCAATTCAGCAGCTACTGTATTTCAATTCCGTGTACCATTATTGAACAGAGAAGAGACAAGTTTAAGGATTTGGCCAAATAAAAGATGGTTTGAACTGTCTGTGTCTATTTCCAGCATGGGCCCTGGGGATAAACCTAAGCAGATTAGCTGAACTTTGAAACAAGCTGAAACAGTGATTAAAATGTACTTTCAACACCAATTCTAACAGCTTTTAGCTAAATACGCCCGCGCAGTTTCGACTCTAGAAGTGTGGCGTGTTCCACGCCACCAGCAGCTATTTCTCACCAGCCGTCGTGGCTGTTCCACTCTTCCCAGGAGTGAGAAGGAGAGTCTGTCTGTGTCAGTGGTTAGCAAGCAGGATAATAGCCGTGGGAGAGACTCGACGTGCAAAGCAGAGACGGTGCTGCACGTGTACTCTGACTCTTCCAACCCCGAAACCTTATCAAGCTTAGGATCCTGTCTTTAAACTGTGACCTGTTACAGGGAATAAGGTAAACCTGTTGCCTTCTACTGCAGTAACAAAAGAAAGACTAAATGCTGGGTACTCAATGTGTCAATGATGGGAGAAAACAAAGGGATCTTCTGCCCCACCACGGGACAGGAAATGAGACTGTCGTGTGCCCTGTTCCTGGGGACACGTTTTGTCGTAACTGGGGGATCACTGGAACCCTCCGTTTTGTCACTGGGACGAAACAAGGCTGAAACCAGCTTGGCCTTCATGAAGGAACAATGCAGCCCCATTGCTGTCGTCTCCTCCTATTTGAAACAATTCTCATTATTCCTGTCTGAAGAAATAAATGTTTAACCCCGATGAATAATTTATGGGGCCTCTTCTCCCAATGATCTTTTTTCTTTTTTTTTTTTTAACAAAATGCATAATGTACATAAAAGGAAATCTCAGATATTCTTACAGTGCACTCTCTATTACACACTGAGAAATAACTGAGGCTTCCACTAAACGCTACGCCTCAGGTCAGTGGAGACTGAATGCGTCCATATTCCACACTGGCAATTCTACTAACCTAGTTAGAGAAGGTGTAATTGGTCACAGACAGCAGTTACCATTACTCAGAGTAACATAATCTTTCCTTTCAGTTTTAATGGCCTTCTGTACCTACTAAATTTGAGTTACAGGAGTCGCATAAACAGCAGAAAATGATTTTCTAATGAGCCACGTGCCCTTAACAAGCTACCGTGCAGAGCAGATATTTTGAAATTTTATTTTCCCGTGCGTACAATGCAAAAACATAAGTCAGGAAGAACTGGACATTTGCTGGTCTAGAACATGCTACCTTTCAAGGAAAAAATGGATAAAAATGGAGAAATAATGGCAAGAACTGTAGTATACAAAGCTAACATTATAAGTCACCACGGACAAAGGGATCAGTTAAACAAAAAAATTCTCAAGTGCCCCAAGCCAACCCAAAGTTTCGACCTTCACGTAATATATCTTAATACGTACAAATACGACACAGCACAGGTGAGATAATGACGTGGACTCAGTGATATTTGTGCAATATGTTGAAGACCAGAAAAAAGACCAAAAAACAGACTTGAAAGCAGGGCTTTAGACTGACAAGCTGTACAACAAACACATCCCCGGAGCGGAACACGTGATCACAGGACCATGACAAGAGCGTGTTCAGCAGAGACGCACTCCAGTGTTGCTCTTCTCTTTCCCTTCTTCCAGCAGACGCCTGTTCCATCCCCAGCGGCTGGTTTCACTACCTGCCCTGCCGGGTGACCAGCAACACGAGTGTGTTTTACAATTCCTAATATTTTTGCTTACTCGGTAAAAAGGAACTGCTTTCGTTTGGAAGAAAAAGGACACACTTCCAAGGCCTCTGGCTGTTAGACGGCCCCACCACAAACAGTATAAACACAGAACTACGCTGCACCACAGGGGAGGACACTTTAGGGCAGCGTACTCAGAACAGAACATCATTCTTCTGTTCGTCTTCCTTAGTTATTCTTCGAGACACATATACCCTCTGATCTGAAATAAATGTTGATTGTACCAACAAAAATGTTTAATAATTAAAGGAGAAAGTCCATTTCTGCAAGAGATAATGAGGTGACGCCAGTACAGCTGTAGTGCGTTATAATGGCAATATTATGATGCTAAAGCAGTCTCTGCCGCATGACCCTGAGAGCCTTCAGGGCAAGGAGGGACTGCAAGTGTGGGTGCATATACAGCAAACTCGTGGGCTCTGCACACAGTCCCCTGCCCCTCCCCCAGCCTCCTAGGTCTACAGGGGAGTGGAAGAAAGCCACAAGTGGCTCAAGTAGGAAGCAGTAGGCCGCCCTGTTCCACTCGTGTGACTGGGGTGCGGTTAAGCCTTGGTGAGAGCGTCGGTTACACTAAGTACTTCCACAGGGCGGTCTATCGTTTATCGTCAGCTTACCTACAAAGTTCCTGCTCGAGTCTCTAACACACAAGTGCAGGTAGCAAAAGAGGGTCGAGTACAAATACTGATTACATATATTCTGTCTAGTTTTTAAAGTGCCCTACTCTTTCCTCAGTAGAGGTCTGATGTTGGTTATCAGGCACACTGTGAAAACAGCAACAAAGACAATACGTGGGACACAATGAGGAGGATTCCTGTAAATTGTCCCCCAGACTGGCCTCACCATCTGCGTGTTCATTCTCACTCTCTTCCTTTCCCTGTTCCATGTTCCCTAACTGGCCCATTGTGTGGTTAATCGCTCACTTGCTTCAATGGACAATGGATCACACACACTTGGTGCCTTCTAGCACAACAATTGAACATAGAAAAGTGGGAATGACATCTGCATGAAACAGCACATGGTGCTGAAAGGCAACTACCTGCAGGAAACAGCTCGGCGCAACCCTGAAGGTGTCAGCTGGCCTGTGCATCTGAGTGGGAACGGTATTTGGGCCTGAGAACAAACACCGGGCTTTGACTGAGGTCCTCTGAGCTTCAGCTACGGTGTAAGCTGAGCACAGAGACCTGGAAGACAGACAGAGACCCCCACCACAGGGGTGTCTGTCTGGTTCAGGTCTCGGAGGGGCTCAGGTGATGTGTCAGCACCCCTGCCGGGCCCCAGAGAGCCCCAGCCAGCCCTGACTGCTTGGAACCAGGCCTTTGGGGCCTCACTAGACATCACCTCCTGCTTGCATTATAAGCAAACAAGGCTCCCCACAACCATTAGTCATTTTGGCTGAAGGACCTTTAAGGTCTAATTTGTTCTTCTCACATGGACTCCAGATGCTGATGGTCACAGTTAACGGTTAAAACAAAACCCTCTGGAAAAACTAAAAAAAAAAAAAAAATCTAAGAACTGCTTGAAACCTTAAAATTCATGTGTTAGAATCGAATTTATCACTTAAAATTCTTTCATTTTAAACACGTCTCATATGACATTTAGGCATCACCTCTTTAAAGTCGTAACATCTAGAGAAATAAAATATTATCATCAAGTTCGACAATGGCACTACACATCATAAGGCACAGCACTGCAGTTTGTTTTTAGAAGAGGACTTTCAATTCCTGCCTTAATCTGACTCATCTGTGTTATTATTTTTTTAGCGTCTCCCTAAGAGGGTTGCGAGGCTGAATCATTCAATTGTAGATGCCTTCCAAGAAAACTTTTTGTTGGTGAACCACCTCCGCCGTTCATCTAAATAACCTCTGAGGTGACTCTCAACATTAATTCATTACAGACGTGACACGTAAAACATGGCAGCGACTCGCTTCCACTTGGGTCTGCTCTGTAAAACTTTGTTCGCTGACACGGATTTGCTGTGAATGTGACAGGGTCACGCCTCCCACTTCTGCCATCATTGTACCAACTCGTTCCTCTTGTTGTGGCTTTTGTCTTTGCCACTGCAAACCAGCTGTATTTGTTTCTAGTTTTTTTCTACTCCCACTGTTCACAATCAGAAATGACACAGTTTCATTAAAGCATTGTCTTTCCTATTCAGGAACTCCCAAAAAAGGAGCAGCACGTGGTCAGAGCCACAGTCTTGCACTCAGTTGTTCCAGGTTTAAATTCCTCCTCTAGCAGTAGCACCCATGAGCAAAGTACTTACATTGAATTTATACAGTCAAAGTTACTCAATAAAAACAGCTTAAAATTATACTTTGCAGTTACTGAAACAGGACCCAATGACCCTCAGGCTGAAACTGAATTCAAGCTGAAGTCACCATGCAACAATTCAACTGGGTTTCACACAAAAAAAAGTTATGGCCAAAGGTGGACCAGTGCTGGTCTCAAGACAGGCAACTGGAATTTGAAGCTAGTTAGCAAGGGTTCGTGTAGACATACAGTACTGTGCAAAAGTCTGCTATGAAGCGAGGATGGCTCCAAAAATAATGCCATGAATACTTATTAATCAATAAACCTTCTAAAAAGTGCAGCAGACAAACAAAAACCTCAATTAAATCAATATTTGGAGGGACCACCCTTTGCCTTTAAAACACCATCAATTCTCTTATGCAAACTTGCATGCAGTTTAAGGTAGAGGCTGGTAGGTTCTTCCAAACATTTTGAGGAACTGGCCACAGTTCTTCTGCAGACTTTGACTGTCTCTGCATGTCCTCCCAGACTGACTTGATCATGTTGAGATCAGGGCTCTGTGGGGACCGTACCATCTGTTGCAGGATTCCTTCTTTTTGCTCAAGACAGTTGTGTATGACTGAGATTGGGTGTTTGAGGTCATTCTCGGGCTGCAGAATGAATTTGGGACCAATCAGAAACCTCCCTGATGGTAGATAAGAATCTACCTGTACTTCTCAATAGATGTTGAAGTTGCAGGCCTAAGACTTTTGCACAGTACTGTGTATCTGTAGTTAACCTGCGCTCAGGAAGCAACTAGCTTCAATAAGTCAACTAGCTCAATAACAGCTCCACCACGGCTCTGCCTTACATAGCTAAAACATAGGGAGACCCTCATCCTCATGTTAGTGCCACAGTGTGAGTGTTTCGCATGGTTCTTGAAAGGAGCAGCTTGTGCACTGAACTGTTCTTGCAGGCATGAGATGCAAAGTCCCCTGTCTGAAAGGCAGCCTGCATCGCTGTATTGCATGCACAGCAATAATTAACGCTAATTTCACTTGGGAAATGTCTAAAAATACAGTTTGCCTACTGCTGAAAGCATAACTTTTTTTTACCTAAATGAGACAGGTGTACGTCATTGTTAATGATTGTAATTATAGGCTCATGCAGCTGCGAGATCTTGCAGTGAAAGGGGGGGGATGTCTGGTGCCACTTCCACATGGACACCAACGCAGGTTAGCAATTAGCATGTCAGGCAGGGCGCTCGTCTCCGCTTCCGTGGCTCACACAGCTGAGCTTTGTGTGCAGCAGAGGGATGTCTACCCCACTCTGCTCTGGTGTTTCAAAATTACAAAACTCCTTTACATCTGCAAACAAAACAATGTAAGAGGGACTTTGATGCATGAGTGAACTTTAGCTTTCCTACTTTTGTTTTTAGCATTGAAACTAGGGATTAAAGAAATGTTCATATCTCATAATATTAATATAAATAAAAATATGTTTCATATTTTTCATGCAATAATAAAAAAATCAGTAAAATGTCTTTTTCTGTGAGCTGGAACAGTTAGCAGTTTCCAGTCCACAGTCAACCTTGCAACTGGAGCAAATCCCGTTTTATGCACTAATTCTGTATCTGCATTTCGCTATAGGCAGTTTGACAGCGCTTCTAACACTCTTCTATTCACACTTCATAATTTTCGTTTACACTTTTTCTGTGTTAAAAAATATAAAACAAAACGGCTCTCAGAAATCCTCATGTTCATGAGGCATTTGTAGTATGGTACAGTCTGAAAATAATAATATAGCTATGTAGTAATAATAATAATAATATTTTTCCTTTATTTAACTTACACATTTTATAGGTAAAAGGAAGATTTTTCTGATTACAACGTCCAGCAAGCTGGCCACTTAACTCTTCAGTTGGCTCTACGATGTAACTCTTGCGGGTTTGCTGAAAAGCGTCAAGTACCACTGGAATGAGTAAGATTAACTAATAGTAATCATCAACCATAGCGACTCTTCACCACCGTCAGTATAGAACGAGAAAAGGCCAGAGTCGAAAAATAATAAAGTATTAATTATACAGTACTGCTTTACTTCCTGCATATTTACATTATATGAAGGCTACACTTAGTAGCAATTAGTACAAAACTAGCAAATCATTCATCCGGTACCAGAAGTGCAATGTAAAGTCAATTCAATTGAATTTATTTTTACACAGTGCAGAACAATATAACTGGGAATGTGACAATAAAAGAACGGAACTGCACAATACAGATTTTCCCCTTTAAACTCCCATCTGTAAAGGAGGGGACATAAATAAACCTCGGGGGGTCCAAGTATGAGTGGATGTTTCCCTCCTGGGCATGCTATTGTGGTGAGCGGAGACCCGTGTTGATATGTCCAGTATAAAAGACTAGTGTGTCTATCAAGGCGGAGCTATAGTGTGATGACCTTAAAGACATTATCTGGACCCACGGTTGCTGGCCTGTTTGTCAGTGGTTGCCGGTCATGGGCTCCTCAACCCTGAACCCAAATCCTGACAGAGGATATGCCCAGAGCACTCGACTGGGGCAGGAGCACATCCCAGAGACCCTAGCCTCTGCACTTCGAGATCCTCCAGGCACAAACACCTGTGCAAGAATTCTGTACTTCAACACTCCTCCCCGCACATCAGCAAGGGGTGCCAGCACGTCAAAAATGTATTCGACATTTACAGCTTGACGGGGAATGAAACCATACCCCCCCCCCCCCCCCCAAAAAAANCACATCAGCAAGGGGTGCCAGCACGTCAAAAATGTATTCGACATTTACAGCTTGACGGGGAATGAAACCCAACCCCCCCCCCCCCCCCAAAAAAAGTCTCTAGGATATTTTCTTGTTTCTGCAGCTCTCAGATGTGACTTTGAGCAGAGAGAAATTCTACAGATTCGTGTGCCACAAAAGTACTGCCATACATATAGTGAAAAGTAGTAGGTACTTTCACACTAGAGTTAAATTTATTTTTTGTTGCATACTCAAGAAATTTGTATTTCAGACCAAAAGATAAATAAGAAGCTAAAGTACACAATTTCTTGTTAATGTGTTTATAAAGGTTAAAAAGGTACAAAACCAGCTGTCCCAGTACCCACTACAGATACACTATAGACATTGTGTGACTGTGTGTGTGTGTTTGTAGGTAAATATAAATAGAATAGGTCATTTAAGCTTGTGATGCATGTTTAACCTCCTTGTACAACACCACATAATCTTGTGACTCACAGAAGAAACAACTCGCTGTCAAAGGATGGGTATTGTGCACCTGTAAAGGATCATGCTCAGCACTTCTGCTTAGCCACAACTGGAGCTGCTCCTTGAAATGGAAGATGCAAGGCCACACCTCTGATCCTCCCTTTCACTTAGATCCTTGGACGAACCTAGTACCCTATCAATGATGATCCCTGGGGGCATATGTAATTCTCACAGAGTAATGGTCAGTAAAGTACGACAGGGTTGTGATGTAGGGGCTGGTAGGGTGAGCGGTAACAGGGCATGACAGTCGAGCAAATGAGTATGACTTCAGTTAGCATCACGCTCATGAAGAGAAATCAGGAAGTGCAAATGAAAACTGGAGTAGGTGTGAGTGTATCATATGAGACTGGATCATGAGGCTTGGACCGAAAACTTATTTGCATTCAGTGTGATCAGCCTGTGTGTCTCTACTCCACACAAACACACACAACTTCACTATTGCCTCTGATACTTTGCAAACTCTACGTAGCTGGATATTCAAATGCAATACATGGGTAATTTTTCAAATTTGTCGTATAGAAAATGTAACACTCATTGAACAAGGCACAGAAATGCCACCATTTCTGCAACTTAAATACAAATATATGTGACAGTAAGTCCTCCAGACATGGTTTGCCATGCGGTTAAGGGCAATATTTTTAGAGCGGGCAGACGGGGCGAATTCCGGCCGCCTCTGCGGCTGGTCTGGGCAAGGGCGTTTCCCGGAGGTGGGGGGTGACGCTGTGCAACTCGCTGTCCCACCCTGGTAATGAGGGGGTGCTAGCAACCAGCTGCGGCCATGGGACTGCCAGACCCCTGGGGCCCGACTGGAAGCCCCCAGTGTGGTCTGCCGCCCACATCCGCCCTCGCCCAACTTGGATCTCCAGGAAGAGTGAGGCGAAAGCGTGGCATGACTGTCTCAGTCTATAGACATATTACAGCCACTAAAGTGACTTCTAGAACTTTTATCCATAGTTTATTTACACTTAGACCACTTAAGAATGTAGAAATCCCACAGAAGAAACCCAAGCATGGTGTCCAAGGACACAACAGTAGTTAAACTTAAATCTTCTTGGTCACAAGTCAAGGGGCTGCCATTGTGAAACACATTTATGCAGAAATATTACTGAAATTGAAGCATATTTTATGTTACATACACACACAAGTGAGCAGTAGCATTCACAAAACTTGGATTTGACATAAAAATGTACTTAACCCACACAGAAACTTCAGGCCATCTGTGCAAACTGTTATGTCCCACATGCATGGTCAACACTCAGGTGTTTTCAGATATTAATTTTGGAAATTATTTCATCTTGGACTACATTTGGTTTTTTGCTGCCCTGTATCTGATACAAAGCATTTGTTCTTCTGTCTGTAAACTCACTACGGGGGTGAAATGTCTGAATGCTTTGCACGTACACTTACAAGGTAACCAGGGAAGAAACCAAGTACATCAGTCCTTACATACATACATTCTTACTAAACCTGGGCATCAGGCTAGGTTAAAATGCTGGAAGGAGGCATTAAGGCAGTTGGACTTCTTTTTGCTCTGAATTCATGTTGATAATACGCAGAAATAGGTCTCTCGACGCAAAATTTTCAACGCAGCATCCTCTGTTCGTAACATTGGTAATGTGAATGAGCTCACTGTGGTGTCCGACACTGTGTTCTAGAGTAACTGATAAATGTTATGCTACCAACTATGGCAAAAGTGGTGTGCATCACAGCAGAGGGATACTGACCTGCCTGTTCCGCTCATCCATGATCCTGGTGATCTGGATCTTCTTGCGTCCCATCTTTGCGGTCCTGTGGTCTCTCTGACCTTCCAGAAGAATCAGAAAAACACCAGAGCTTGCTTTGTTTGAGTTCTTCTAGCACATTGTCTGCACTGCTCTCTTTTCCAGATCTGAGCAGAAAAAAATCAGGAGACACAGAGAGAGAGAAAGAGAGAGAGAGACAGAGAGAGAGAAGCAGTGTGAGCAGACTTAACCCAGGGGATGTACACGCATGTACCATGTGGAGACAGCACCCTCCCTACACGTGCGCAGGGAAGGCTGTGTGGGATTGGAACATTCGCTGACTTTCATCCTTCCACCTGCAACACAGCAGCTGGGAAAGGCCTTTAAGGAGCCCCCATGTGCACCTTAACTGAACACCCCCCTCCCTCCGGGAAAAGTGCTGACCTAAAAGTAGCTGTAGAGCTACACTTTCCTCACTAAAGCATCAGCTAGGCTGACCCAGCTTTCCTCTTCGTAAGATTCCGCTTTGCCAAAGTTATCCTCCAAATTAAAGGCCTAAAACACAAAGACCAACCACAAAGCAGCATACAATTTTCTAGTACTAGGAGCAGAAAATTAAATAAAAAACATAACCAGAAATTGAGACACTAGAAAAAGAGACATTGTTACTCTGTAAGTGAGTTTGAAACAAATATTAAAAGGCAGAGTTACCCATAATGTTGCATTAAAGCAATACAACCCAGGAGACTGCATTACTGCTGCTAGAATAATCATAATAATGCACATCTTCTAGTCTGTTATTCCTTTAAAAAATGTTCTCCCTGGAATCAAAACACATTCAGAGGATGCAAAAGCATTCTTTAAAAATTATTTATTTATTAACCAAAGTAACTGTGCAAGTTGCCAGTATCATTAGCATATTTAAGTATAATATTTTGATACTCCTGACCCTAACAGAGAGCAACGCAGCTCCAGCAGGCCATTAACAGCACGTGCGGTGCCAAGCAGACACCAGTCTGCTCAGCTCACACAGACAGTCGGGCGGGGCTACTGGCTGCACCTTGCAGTCCGAGTCCTGCCCCGCTCCCTGGCCTGGCCCAGCCCTTTCACCCCGGTCTCCTTCACTGGCACGACTGATATAAATGAACGGCGTGTGGGAGGGAAAAGCACTTCTCTGGTTACGAAACTGCTCGGCCTTTTGAAAATGTACTTTCCCCGCCCCTTCAGTGCAAGTCAAGTATGAAGAGGAGGAAACACACTGGAACTAAGAATGGCCAGCAAAGAAATGCAGTGCTGGACAAAGACACCACAAACACAACCCCCAGCCTGAATGTTCTTCAGAAGTATCCACATTCGTTCTCCACAGGAAAGCCATAACTCAACAAAACTAGGCTCACTTCCGATCCTGTGTGCTTAGCAAGCACTTTTGGATGTAACACATTACAAAGTAAACGTAACTATATTGTTATCGTTTTATGGTAAAATGTATAGCAATGCATTTCTCGGGCAATCAAGTAATATTGCAGTCACTTTTTTTAAACATTTAATACATTATTTCTCAGGACAAACGTGTATTTACACGTAGCCTACATAAGGCTATAAAATCAGACATATAACACGTATAACACCCCGTCCCGTGACACTACATTTCTTAATATATGGCAAACAGCTTCAGTGGGAGACAATACACAGAATAGGAAGGGAAATAAAGATGACTGCCTTACACACATCTGAAATTCTCTACATAATCAGATTGTCCCTCTGTACTTTTTGACTCACTATTATTAGTACTTCCAGTACTTTGCTTGGGTTGTTTTTTATTGGGTCAACAGAGCATTCAACTTTTTTTTACATATGTAAATGTAGCTTATCAATTCAGTTTTATATGTTGATTTATACATAGCAATATTTAATGTCTGTTAACAGAATACTGTTCATATTTACATTTATCCCTTTAGCAGAAGCTTTTCTCCAAGGTAAAAATTTTTTAAAAAAAGACAAAAACACAAAAAATGTTTATCTAAATATTTATGCAGACCGCTAATCTGTTTCCATCATGTATTTTTTTAAGCATATTTATAACATGTGTTTTCACTGTATCATTTCAGGCTAATTAACTTTGCTGCAGTGAACTACTGCAGAGTTCTGTGATGGGTTTCAACCAGCAACCTGTACGTCCATTTCTTTTCAAGACTCCGTAACTTCTGTGCAACCTGCTGCCCCCACACAAAGTAATAACGTGATCAGTACTCACTGTGTGAAGAAAATGTGTGACCCAGTGTTTATTCACTGAAGAAACAGTATATACAAATTACTGTCCGTATGTAAAGAAGCACAACTTTTGAAGTCTGCATTTGACAGGTTGCCTGGTAGTTAAAAAAAACTGCTGTTTCCACTGATCTGGTAGGAGGGAGATGCACTCTCATTTAGTCACTGGTGTGTGAATTTTAGCGAAGGAGCAGTCGTTTCACTGATATCATTTTAACTAACCTACACATCTGTCTCTCAGCAGTAGGAAACACTAACCACACACAGACTTAAGAAGAATTTCCTGACAACCACATCAGAACCAAGGTATGAAAAAAATTGGTATTTCTTTTTCAGTTGTTCCTGCCTCTCTCCTGTTGACTTCCCTTTTCCAGCCTTTTCACTTGCAAAGGCAAACAGGTCCACAGCTAGTGGTTTACAATTACAAAAACGGTGTAAGTTCAAATATTTATGTTCATGGACTGCTTATTTTTTCAGGCTTTTTCCACAAACATCACTTCTAAATCTTTAATTCACATATAAAACCAAATTGCCCCTTATTTCATAAACATACAGCAGCTAACAATTCCTGCATACTGAGGTATAAAAATGTTTATGGAAAAAGACCTGATACTTCTTCTAATGTGCTAAAATTATGAGTGAGCTAAAACTGCAACTGAAGATTTGATTTTGGTGTTGTTTACTACGAGCTGCACATCTTTGTGGAGAAAAGGTGGATAAACCGATTTCGCCGAGCAGACACGGGCCACAGCTTGCGGCTGGCACAGCTCCACATCACTGGGATCTGCTCTGAGCCCTACGGAGGCCTGGCTTCCACCTGTCAACTCAGAAGGCTCCACAGTTTTTTCCAAAGCCAAGTCTTCTGTGAAATTTGCTATAAGTTGGAAGACATCAACTGCAGTCGTAGTTACAAATGAAAATACAAACAGTATATCTTTAAGATCCTCTTTTCTCCAGGCAAACACTCCCTCCCACTGTCTATCTCCCCTCCAAAAGTGTGTGTGTAAGTGGAACCCATATCGCTTTACCCTGCTGATCTCGATGGCTGACAGGTCCTCTAGAGCCCCGGGCCACGCTTGCGTGGTTACACAACTCGACACTTGAAGCTAAACTGAACAGACCAGACAGAAACATACACTCTGTGTGACTCCCCACAGATACCTGGATCAACAAACTCAAACTGTGTACATCCAAATACAGAGTCAAATGTGGCACATATTGGCACCCAAACACCAGAGGCCAGATGAAAAGGACCACAGAACGTACGTTCTACCTTCATTTCTAATCAAGCTGAAATTCTCAGAATTTGTTACTTAATTGCACTGTAGTAATATTCAGTGCATATATTCCAAGACTGTATCACCGCTTCCACGTGATATAAACACGTTATTCTTGCACATAAAAGTGATTTGAGACACGGTTTCTACAATTTCACACATTTTTCTCTGTGATAAGGTGGATGGTCCTAATGATCCCCAAGCATCCCCAGCTCTGAAAAGCTCATTCATCACTCAGCTGATCTTCGTCCCCAATATGAACATCAGACCTCAGCCACATTAGCAGGTTACATGACACCTGGGACTCGAACATTCATTTTTGCATATTTAATAAAGAAGCAGTCTGTTCGGCTGTTCCTCTATGATGACCAATTAAGTACACAAACATCCGTACCGGAGGATATGCAACCTCTCGTCGTCCTGAACACTTTACCCACAAATCTGCCAGTGTAATAATGGCACATTTGTTAAAAGTGCTTGGCACAAATTTACTGTCGACGTTCAATCAGTGTTACAGTACAGAATGCCTACAGGCACCGAGAGAGAAATCAAGGTAAAGGACCATATCGCAGGCAGAGAGCATGGAAACATTAGCAGGTGATAACAGGGGAGTGACTCCGCCTCTTCAACAGGACCCCCTCCTGCGCACCCCTGAGCCATTGGGACCGTGGGAGTACCGGCGATGAGCTCACTCGTTCCACATACTGTGGCCTGCGCACCTCCATGACTAAGCATGAAGAACCCACGCGCTGCAGCCAGAGATGGAGCATGCCCACCGGCATATCCACACACACACACACACGCACACAAGAACGCGCAGGACACGCATATACACACACACGCACGCACACACACACACCTGTAATCAGGTCATGTAGCTGTGCTGACATCTCAGTATGAAAGAATTTAATTTAAAAGAATATTCCTTGTGAACTGTGCCTCTTGCCAATACTTACTTTTATTTCTCAATTAAAGTATCAGCACTTTGGTCAAGAAGAGCATCACTTTTGGTTCCCGTCTTTCTGTAGGTGTGAAAACAGCGAAAACATCTCAAAATTGAATATAAAATTGTTAACTGAAATACGCTGAGGGTAATTTTTAAAACACTGCATAGTAATCAAAAACTTAATATATGTAACTGACTGAGAAAACCCATTCAGCATGCCAATATTTTGGTCATTTCTTATGGGGCCACATTCCAGAACTGATGTGTTATTTAAAAAGTATTTCTATCTGTGCGTGACACTTCTCCGGGCACTGCAGTCCAATAACACCTGTGTGCACCATCTGCGGGCCACGCAAGACGCTCTGCGTTTGGACGACGGACCAAGCTTCATCTGTCTACGGGAGGCCTGCGGCCGCACTCCTGGACAACAGCCAGGATCTTCCGCATATCCATGGCTGCCCAGCTTCCTGTATGTGGCCCACCACAGGCCGTGGGCGGGGCCCGGCCCCCGCTTCCTGCATGTCCACTTCCTGTTTTTCATAGCCTCCTGTAATGAGCGGCTCGGAGGGGGGTGTGGGTGGAGACTGGAGGCAGACGTCTCCCCTCAGATCCTTCCCTTGTTATTTTCCTGCCTGTGACTTTAAGACTAAACAACAGCGGAGAGCCATGTCCTGTGTATTCTCCTTGAGCCTGTTGTGTTTGTTGCGATGGTCATTACGTGTCTGGACCTGGCACTCACAAATGTCCTCACTAACTGACTAACTGAACACATACACCCACACACACTTGTATACAAAGTTTCAACAAACACTTTATAAAAAAGGGAGGAAAAACTGTAAACATATGGAAAAAAGAGCACTGAGACTACCAGAAATAATAACTGACTACAAAAAAAAAAAATACTGATATTGATAAAGATACACGGTGAAAGCTGATTTTCTTTTAAACTTGTCAAACATACTACAACAGCAAAACAATGCTCAATATACAGTCTTACAAATGCATAAATGGCTAGAGCAGTGTATATTTTGGAAAGAAATAGACAAAAGTCCTTGTAGGGTGCAGGTCAAGTAGGGAAGTGGGTCGGGGGAAGGGCACAATATAACATTAATCTTTCCGGTGTGAACTAAAGCTCCTCATGTTGCCCGATCGAAAAAACATCTGATCTGAACCAAAAGTCCCACTTGCACTCTGCACTCCTAATGTCTTTGTCCTTGCGTCCGTGCCACAAGCTGTAGTCCGGCCACCCTGCGCCAGGACCTGGGAGGCATGGCAGTGATCCAATGTCTCCGACCCGCTGGCTTCCTTTGTGGGGGTTTGCGCTTATCGGCGGCCCCAGCAGCCGGGACAAAGATTCCGGTCTCTGTTGGCAGGGCGGGGGGAGGGGAGGGGTATTAATGTCTCCCGATGCTAATCTGACACGCGGCTGATCCCCAAGGAGGAACTCTCTCCCTCGCTCTCCTGCTCCTCCTTCCCTCACCTCTGTTTCCACGGCAACTAATGAGATATAATTAATGAGGTCTTCTATAGGGGGTGGGCATGTATTTGCGTTTGTGCCCACACTTATGCCCAACTCCAAGAAAAGAGGGTTTTGAGGAGCTGCAAGGGAATAAAGTGAATAATTTCACATATACGAGGCATTTTGAACCCACTGAAACATCTTCACTACTGGCAGTGCTTGGGGTTACATTATGCTCACACAAAATTAATTTTAAAGATTTAGGGGAACAGAAAATAATAAAAGTTAAGACCAAAACTAAGTACTAATGCTTCCAGCTGAAAAAAAAAAACTGCCGTGTTAATATGGCCCTGGAAGTGATGATGTCTATACCTGCCTTCATGTCTCACTACACATGTACTTCACATCCACGGGAGTCATTCTGTGCTGGAGTGTGACTCATAGGTTCTCTGGAACAACATCCTAAAGTCAACTCTTAACTGGATTCCAAAGGATGACCGTCAATTTCCAGTGGGGAAACCACTGTTAACTGCTGTCATCACACATACGCACTCTCTCGCTCTCTCTCACACACACACACACACACACACACACACACACACACACAAACGCCGCACAAGAAGCTGTATGTAATTCTCTACAGAAAAATAAACCAGTTGTACAAAGGAAAGAGGAAAAGAGCAGAACCCAAAGCTAGGATGTGTGCAGGAGATGAGTCAGTTGTTCAAAGCTCCAGCTGACACACCAGTCCTAATGGTTTAACAAGCTGACTAAATGGTTTCCTAGCCTTTATCTATTTCTCCAACTCACTCTACCTCAAAGACACAGCCAAAGTGTGAACATTTGTGTGGAATTAGAATGGCTTGACTTTAAGATGCATGAAAATCATCTGTTTGCGTGAGCGTGGACCTGAGGGCTTCTGAGGAGCTTGAAGAAAGCGATCCAGTGCGTGCATTACAGTCCGTGGTTTCGATGCCCTCAGGCCCCCCCCCCAACAACTGTAAATTCCACCAGTGTGCACCTTGAGCTGGGGGCACAGCAACCGAGTCTGATCTTACAGCTCCGCCATTATAGCATGCTTGAAACCTTCAGACTGGAGGCAGAAGAAAAGCCTAAATCAAATGCTGAAAGCCATACTGAACATCACAGCCATTTCAAAACAAGTGAACAATATGTGATTTATGAAATCCTTAAACCACAAGAGGCCATAATAAATCATAAATATGTTCAGGGCCGTTGACAAGCATTACACACAAACAAGCAATACCGAACAGCAGCAGAAAGTTAAACAACTTTCTGCTGTTGTTTAGTAATGCTTGTCTGTAGGCCAGCTTTAACTAATGGCAGTTATCAGATATAATTCTGTACAACTGTAAAGCTTAATGAGCTTTATACTGTAAAGGGCTATATTTCAAGCTAATTTATTAAAAAATTTATAAATCACTGTGTTACCCAGATGCACAGATAGTGGTACAATTTGCCTTACTGTACAATGTGATGTTAAAACGTCTACTAAGACAGCAAGGTCATGCCTGCAAATGACTGTGCAAGGTGACCGACAATGGGAAATGGGACAAGCTGAAATTAGGGAGTTAAAAAAAAACAAAAGGCTCACAGGTACTGGAAACAAATATTGCTTTGATCCACTGACCGATTCAGCCCTGGCAGTTTGCTCAGTGCATAAGACACTCAGCCCTACTGAGGTATTGCTGGAGCTCCCAGCAATACTCCTGTAACACCTGCCAGTGACAGAAATGCAGGAATAAGAATTCATGGTGCGACACACTTGGTCTGAAGGTACACT
Organism: Arapaima gigas; assembly: GCA_900497675.1. Taxonomy (NCBI): domain Eukaryota; kingdom Metazoa; phylum Chordata; class Actinopteri; order Osteoglossiformes; family Osteoglossidae; genus Arapaima; species Arapaima gigas. The sequence continues at coordinate 55,727 of UFQX01000628.1, forward strand.
AGGAGTATGGTACAAAGCACAGGCACAAGATGTTAGCACTTGACTTGGTGTGGTGTTTCATCGCAAACTATTTTCACACCAATAATGGAACACCATCAAAATGGATGCCGCTATGCTTTACCGTGACTTTGCATGTGACATTTGGCATTTAGCTGTTGGTGGAAGTGATAGATGCAGGGGGGCTGAAGTGAGAGAAATCTTGGAAGCAGAGGAAGCAGAGCAAGAGCGCCTGGACTTGTGCGGTAACCGTACTGTAACATAATTACTGCCGGGACTTGCCTATTCCCAGTGTTCCATTTGCGTCAGTCATGTCGGAAGGCAACCGATAAAAAGAGATTCACGCCTTCTCAAGGATAAAGCAACGACCCTTTTCCTCAGGTTCTACCCAAACTATATCCATTTCATTTTGAGATGTGATCCTCATCCACAATTTGCTTTCTGTAGGCCAAGTTTAACTAATGGCAGCTGTGGAAACAGAAAGGAAGCAAGGACATAAGTGCACACAAGCTTACATGTCCACAAAGGTTATATACAAAAACGTATGGTGACAATAAATACTGAGGGGAAAAACAATTTTGGTTTAGATTCAGGAAGAAGTGGAATCCCTCAGTGATGAAGCCAATGATCTATGCAAAACAAGACGCGTATTCCTCCACTTACTGGTATAAACCTAAACAATAAAGGAGTATCTCAGTCTGTCTAATACTTGGCTAGAGTTGCAACATGATGTGCTGCTGTCCTTAAAGTATTTTGGCTTCCTCCACTACAGCCACGATAGGGAATCAGTGTCTGCCAATCCGAATACTAACGGGTTAAGGCGATATGGACAGTAAGTGCCTCCTGTGCGGTGTAATACCTGGGGCAGAAAGTCATGTAGCAGTAAGAGATGCCACCTTGCAGCTGACAGACCAAGGTTCAGATCCTTCTTGCTGCTGTAGAAGCCTTGAATGAGGCAATTACTGAACTTCTCCAGTAAAAATTAAGAGCCACCTTTATAAAGGGACAATCACAGGGAGTGTTACACTATAAGTTGCTTTGGATACAAAGGCTAAACACCTCTGTGCTACATTCTTCAGTAAAATTTAAAGACCCACATTTAGCAAAATCACAAATATCAGAACTTTAAAAAGCTGACAGAGCCTGTTAACCCATAGACCCAAACCAAAGGTTCTGCTAATGTTCACACAGCCCTGGTAGTAAATTGACAAGATAAAATCATTGTTTTGGGACAGAACGGCATAGGCCGGCTTTTTGCAGCTGTGACTACTTTCATAACCGACACGCTTGCAGGTATCAGTTCACTTCTATCCACAAAAGCCAGGTGAAGACAGTTCCACTTCTGATGACCATAATGACTTTGAGACCCTCAGAGGACATGACTGCCCACCCCTGTCAAACACTTACTGTGGCACAGACACCAGATTTCCGATGTGCTACCAACACCTGAATGCCCGAGAAACATGTCACCATGAAAAATCTTCCCATAACTGCCACCATTAGAGGAAATATCAAGCACACAGTCATGCAGAAATCTATTAAGTCATGCACAGATGAGCATTAAAGAGATGAGTGCTGTCTGTGCAGCTGACCAGATAAAAATCTGAAACCAGTGCTATAAAGACAATAGTGCTGAAAATCTGTCTTTATAGCTACTTCCAAAAGCACTGGTACTTCATCCCAACAGCTCATCTCACATTTAATTCAAATCCACAGATCCTACACAGAGAACACTTCACTACAATATGTTCATTACTGCCTTAAGAACAAATACCATTCATTACAAAGATTAACTTTTGATGTATGCTTTGCTGCATGATTTAACACTGCAGTTCAATTTCAATACTCTAAAAAACCTTCATAATGCTGGAAAAGCATGTTTTCCCATCAGAGATAAGGAATGACGATATCTAGCACTTTCAAAGTCTAATGACACAAACAATGAATTAACAAATTGAGCAATGCCTTCTTTTGGAAACCTTCTTGCAGAATTCATTTAAGTGCTAGACTTGTGACACAGAGTTTTCATTTGAGTGCTCCCACCTTTTCTTTGGTTACACACCTATCTACAGTGTAGTGGCAAAGAAGTAGTGTTGGCGTAAGCCCTTAATAAGCTCATTTGCATTTTCCTGTCTACACGGGTGTTTTCACACTGTGACGGGGCACCCAGCAGGCAATCAGGCCTGCACGGAGACCCATGGCAACCCCTGCCAATGCCAATATACACCCATATGTGTGCCAGGCATCAACAAGTTTTAGCAGGACAAAATTCTCCATGGAAGAGCAGTATCTGTGTTAAAGTTTGAGGAGCAATGTTTATCATTTTACAGAGTTATCTCCTACAAATAATCCAAAAAATGTTCAACACAGTCAAACTAAAAATAACGCACACATGGACAAAGACTGCTTTTATATAACAAGTATAAAACTAATAAAAAGATTGTGATACATATGCCCCATACCACATCTTTTATTTTTCCCTTCCAGCAGTGTGCGGCATCAGAACTAATGTGTAGGACGTTGGGGGTGGGGGGTTAACAGGTCATTGCAAGCAAGAGAGAAGGCAAATGGGGCTCTGGGAATGAACCCCAGGGTTCCATCCAAGCATGTCAGCCCTCTTTCAGTTCAGGATTTAAAACATTAATTAATCCAGTCCATGCAATGTGTTACTGGTTTCCACTGTGTGTGGGCAATTTTTAAAAATATATGTATGAAGTGTGTCGCTGAATATAGATGTATGAGAAGAAGAGGAACGGGTCAGAAACTTACACACACACACAAACACACACACACACACACACACTTCATGCAGAAAATGATGTGAGGTTAAGTACACTATGCTGAAGTCAGAAGGTACAGGTGCAGGTACAGAAGGTCCTCTTTTATATTTATTTAGAATGTTTACAACTAATGACTTGAGATATCTTACATGGAAAATTAAGGACTAGCAGCTTTCTCAATGCTACAAAGATATGAACCTTCAAACCAAAAGCCTGTGTCCTTAGCTTTTAAACCTCAAGCCACCTTTCTTAGTTCTCACACTAAAGTGTAACTTTCTTGTAGTTCTAATCACAAACTCTTATTTACACGTACATTTTCAGAAATGGTCAAAACTGATTCATACAATATACACTGGACAGAGGACTGTAAAATATATAACAAAAAGTGAAGTAAAAATTTAGCTGCTGTTTTTTTGAGTGGCTATCACAATGAGGAGGAATGTGGCCAGCTTTTACGAGTCTGACCTCTTTGTTCCATTCTTCGTTGGCCAGCAGTCTTTTTGGCCTCAAATGTATTTTAAGCTCTGTATCCTGCAGAACCTTCTAAATGACACCACTGCTGTCCAAGCCACATCCCTCATCCAATTGAGAGCTTAAAATACAAAAACACAGCTCCAGTACAGCCTGCAATTTCTAGAAATTACCAAGAACCCCAGTCGATTTGGCAAAGTGCAACCGCTTGTTTAAATTCATTAGGGAGTTCAGAGCTCAGAGTTTAAACAATCAGTTCAGCATTGTAGGGTTTCAGCCCTTTGTTGAGTTTTTGGTTGGCTAAACCACAAATGAATCCTCTGTGTTTGATGGACGAGTGCCTCATAAAAGCACAGGGAGTGTCATATAGATGCAGGGGTTCCACAAAAGTAACCACTGTGGAACAGCAATAGTGCATTTCAAAAGGGCTGTGCCCTACATTTCTTTCAATTGGGGCCAGAACGGAGTCGCCACCTTCTTAAAATACATGTATATGCTGCAACACAAATGTTGGGAGTTCATTCAGCAGTGCGTGACATCGGGAGCCACTCTGGGCTAACTTTTCAGTGAAACGACTTTGTAGTCACTGTACCAAATACAAGGGGAACATTTAACTGACAAACCCAAGAGAGCCCCTTTTAAAGGAGTCATTTACCAGGTGTATTCCAAGCAGCATCTTTAAAACAACAAAATATATAGTTTGCCATACACACAACAAAATTAATGCTTTGCAAACCATGCCTTTATTAACTGACAGTTTGGACATTGTCTTCATTGACAAGACTGCAATCCTTATATTCCTTAGAGCTCAGCAAAGACAGGACATGGCCCTCCGTATATGGATTATTTACTCAGTTTGCATGCATTACTGCTTTGCCTCTGCACATGCAACACTGCAGGAAAGACCACAGACAGGAAGTGGCTATAGTTCTGGCCTTCAAGAACAACCTGGGGAAAAGCATCATCTGCTAGTGTTCCATGTATCGCTTGTCATTACAGCAACTCCCACTCAAGTTATCTTCTTAATGTGTTACTTTACTCATAAGCAGACAGAAAAATATGGATGAGAAACAGTGAGGGAAATGTTGACATACTGCTCTAATTACAGGCCTGGATGAGACACCAGGACAGCTGTGCAATTCTGGAGCTCCATACAGGGGCCACTTTCAAGAGATGTGACTGTATGCATGTAGCAGTGGAGGACAAGGAGAGCATGTCCAGTGACATCACTGTGCAATGCGTGGGTGTGAAGGTAGGAGTGAACGTTTCACAGCTAACGGAGTGGAAGTTCATCTGATGCGCACGTCATGCCGACTTGCAGAAAGTCCCACCCACCTCTACAGAGCACCCGCTCTTTCATGTCGGTGCGTGGGCGCTTCTCATTTTCAGCTATACAAATCGCGTGTGGGCATTCAAATGGAATGCAGGAAGTGCCAGCTGTGACATCAGCACAATCTTTGCCAGGCATTTTCAGGTCAAATTTCACCCCATATTCAGTGCTACATATTCCCCGTACAGTGTGGACCCATGTAACAATGGTGTCCAAAAATCATTTTACTTTCGATTCTTCTTCATTTAAAAAAAACGTTTTTTTGTGGTCTTTCCTTCAAAAAAGCCGGAACTGTTCAAATTTTCATTTAAAAATAAATCGGTAAAGTTCTTAGTTCTGATAAAGGAAAGATTCGGCATCCGTGAGCCCAAATCTTAATATCTTAATAGAGAGATGTGTAAGGAGCCCCCCAGTATGGTATCACAGGAGCAGCAGTAATGTCTGGCAGGAAGTAAATCCTGAAACAAAACAGAGTTGAGGCAGACACTTAACCAAAGTTTTCTGGTTCAAGTCCACATACTTCCCTGCTCCGAATTCTCTGAGCAAGAAGCTTGAACAGAATAACTGCAGAACAATATAATATACATATGCAGGGGTTTGTAAACTGGTTTTGATAAAACTAAGCAAAATTAAGGTCTATTTCATGTGAAGGCTGCTGCATTTTTGGAGATGGGCTGTATTAGAGGATGAAATACAAGCCCTGTCCTTTCAAAAAGCCCTGCTCTCCAGAAAGTGACCTTGGGAAGCCAGTTGCTGTCCAACTACTGCACAGACTAATAAATAATCTGCATCACGTGCCCCACATTATAAATAAACAAGTAAATAAATAAATACAAAAAAACTGTACAAAAGTCAGTGCCATTTTCACCTGTACCTCCTCAACCATGGCTGTTCATATTTTCAGTTGAGCTTGGCTCCCCTGCCTGTCACTAAGATGAGACAGTCTGTCCATCTTGCGATATTACAGCGCATCTGCTATAATTTTTGTTATATGTGGGCAGCTCAATATCTTCCTTTGCTGGCTGCTGAGAGAGCTGGTCACATTGAGAAGCTGAAGTCACACGGGGTTAAAACAGATATTTCCCTTTTCAGATATTGCTCGTGAATGTTTCAGATGGCTTTCGGTTGTGGGCGGCAGATGAGTACTTTCTCCACACTCGGGCCCCCTGGTGTGTTTGGCGAGACAGCTCATGTCCCCACTCATCAAGAACTTGGTGCTGTCTTACAGGACATCAACACGGTGCTTCTGCAGAGCGAGGACAGCCATGTACTGCTTGCTACTGCCAGACGCTACAGGAAAAGCACAGCAAACTAAGCTGTCACTTTTTAGACATTTGTGTCAGTGACCAGAGTTGTCAAACTAAATTAGTGATGGGTTATGTGTTTACTATTTTTCATTCCACCTTGTTGCCCTTGTGTTCATAAATCTAATTCCTAATTCAATGTGCTGCTTTGTCAATTAATTGTTCCTTTAAACTATACCTTTGCCCAAGTAATACTGGAAACAACTGTAGCTGAATTTATTCTTTTACTCAATTTAACACAATAAAAAGTATCAACATGATGCAGCTAATCAAATAAAGAGGACAAAAAGAAAGAAGAAAACCTTTCATGCCTTTATCCTGCCAGAAACAAAGTTTATACCCCAGCGTTATACAACTAAATGACCTAAGCTGCTAAACCCAGACACTAAACCTTATCACTCAATACCATTTGCTGAAATCTTCCGCATGCAGTTACCGTATTTTTACGCAAATAGTGCACCCGTGTAAATAATGCGCCCACTCATATAACGCGCAGAAATTCTGAAATTATGTAAAAAAAGTTCCGGTATAGCGCGTCCAGCCATTTACTGTGCACGTGTAGTGCTAGTAGGTCTTGTCCTACACCCACATAAAAAGCCCTATTTACCTTATCGTATTTTGTCTCTATCGTTTTCTTGGATATGCTGTGTAAGTTTTTTAAAAATTTGAAATGTTTCGTGTAACCATAACTACTCAACTAAATTCGTTCAATCTATACCTGATGACGTCATATCGAATCAATAAAGAAACCCATGACAGCCATGAGACGTAGGTCAACCTTGGGTTTGGTAAAATTGGTCTGAAATCAGCTTTCGTTTTAAATTCCATAATCCAGCTGCGTATTAAAAATTTACAAAATGGAGGTTATCAACATGTAAAATTTTTCTGGTATAGCACGCTCACGAAAATAACGTGCGGGGGGTGGGGGTTATGCAGTTTGTAAAAACGCGTTATACGTGAAAAAATACGGCGCACTGCACATTGTGCATTTGGCATTTATTTCATTGCTACAAATGTTGGATCCACATTCACTTACATTTTTATCCATTCGAAGAGAAATTCAGCAACATCAAGTCCCTTCTGTGACACAAACTGGCAACCTTCAGGTTGTAAGTCTGTATACATAATCACAATGGAACCTGGCTAAATGCAAAAACAGACTTTCTAGCAAGAGGCTAATAAAGGAGTAAAAATTGTGTTCAACTGACACTGCGAGGACCTCAACCCCAATATGTGCAGTTAATGGCACCAAACAGGTCTTCACTGCAGTGCTCTTCCAACAAAGGCTTGAGGACACTCTCAGGGCCTCCATTCAAAGCCCTTGTGACAAATTATACAGGAATTACATCTTGGTAAATTGTGAGGATTGTGCTCATTTAAAACCTCTGTTTGGTGAGAAATATCTGTGAACCTGTGCCAATTTGTTGACCATGAAAAGAGAAATTGTGAGATATCAGCTTGAACACTACAGACACTCCAGTTCTATAATAACTGGTAATATTGTGAAGTTAAAAATAAGGTGTTTACATTCACTTTGTCAGAGTAAAGTGGTATGAAGGGCTATCACCTATAACAAGAAATCTGTGCCCCAAGCTCTCGTTCATTTCCACAAAATCTTATATCACATCCCTGATCAGGTCACTTCAATCAGATGCTGAGGAACAGGAATCATTGATAGCACGAGGTCTTCATCTGTTGGTAGCAGAACAAGCCTCCGAAAAAGTCTGCAGTACACCAGCGCACCTGACCGGACGAGGCACCTGACCAGCTCTGTTAAAGGCATCACAGGTCACCTGAGAAGGTTTAGCATGGTGTCTAACCAAACATCATAAATGTGGCAGCCCAAATGGCCCTTCCTGTGGCAATAGTCTTTAGTTTATTGTGGTCAGCAAGAGTGTCAAATGCCATACAAAAGAAAGCATTTTTGTAGACAAAATGTAAAGAACCCAAACACAGATTTACTAGAAACAGATATATTTACATTTATTCAAGTAACTGATGCCTTTTTTTAAGGTCTCTGTCCAATGTTCAATATTTACAATTATTTGCCCATTTTTACGTTCATTCTCCCAATGAGACCTTGTTCTGCATACCGACAATTCATGACAAAAGAAAATAATGTGTTTTATCCACAGTACCAAACTTGAACCCAAGAGGCTGCAAGACTGGCTACAGTGCCTGATGAAACACCCAATGAGGGATACACTGCAGGCTCATTTTATAGACCTTTTACAACTCTTTTGATCTAGCAAATTATATTATAATGTATTCCCTCAATTTGTTTTCTTCATCTCATTTAAATTCTGTCGTTTCAGCAACACAGCCCCCCCCCCACACTCTTATCACCATCATTTGTGAGGAATCTTCACAGGCATTCAGACCCAAGAGCTGTGTGTACCATCTCCCCAGGCAGCGAAAGGATCAGAATTAGAATTTATGGTCTCCCCAGGCGATCAAATGCTCTGTTCCAAACACTGGATGCTGTGTTCTCATCAGACAGTTGAACACTTAGACTCACAAGCTGGATTGTAGGGTCTACCACAAATGAAGGATTCAGACCCTTTAGAACATTTATGCCCATGAGCTTAGCTCCCAGGGTGTCCCAAGCAGAAACACTTTCTGACTTGACAGCCCTGCTGTAAAGTCTTTTGGGTCATACTCTTGTTTAATCAGCTCCACTTCACAGCGGTTCACATCAACCATAGGCAGACCTGAGATGCCCAAACAAGATACATGTGCACTGCAACAGATAAACAACACACACGTGACAGTGGTTTTTAGAAGCAGGTCTGAATGCAGTGAACTGCATCCCAGAACTGCTGTAGAGCACACACTCATGACTAATATCAATATAAGCCCCCCCCTCCCAACGCCAAAATGATCAGGTCAAATGTCCAGGTTCAGCATCCAAATGCACGGCTCCTTTCAGTGATATGATCAGCACTAAAACTGTCAGGAACACAGGGTTGTGTTAGTGCTCAGACATCTGCAGGCTCACTCAAATAAGCCACAGAGGCTGTCACAAGCCCCCACCGCCCCCACACCCACTCCAACAACCCCCCTCTGCCCCTCGCACAGGTGCAGGGTGACTCACCCTCCATGGCACAACCACACTCATGTGAAAGGTGACCTCAGGAGCAGCACTTTCAGAACAGAATGCTCAGGATCTCTCATAACTACCCTTCCCCACCATCAGAGGTCTGCATTTCCCCCTTTCTCACAATAAATGGTCTTCATATATCTGGAGCAAGAAAGTGCTTTACCATAGTAATTCTTTGCATGTAACTTTTTTCAAATTTTTCACACCTTTGTGTTTGCAGCATCTCTCACAGGAACTGACTGTGTCTAACCGCGTGTGACTTTATGGTCCTTCTATACCACACTGTGAAACACAGGTGCAAAGAACGATGCCTCTTTGGTTAAAGGCAACTGTGCACTAATCATTTCACATAATAACACTTGTGCTGCCATTGTGTTCCCTGGTGCATTCAAACAGTGTGATGACGGATCATTCACGAAAGGCCCCCAAAATGTACAGGCAAAGTGTTTTTCAAAACTTGTGGAAACTCTTGTGCTGAAATGTGTGCTTATTTATATAATAACATTCATGTGCTTTTCTACTCATTTGTGGTCATCTGTGTCAACTGGGATCTAATGTTCCCAAAATAATATTGTTGTAATGAAGTCACCTTTTTAAGCAAAGATTTAGAAAACAACTTAAGACCTGGAAAACTGTAAAGAATGTGCTGCATTAAATGCAAAAAAGTCAACATGCCACAAGGTTTTACACCGTTTATCAAAATGTCCATCAGTAGTTTCAGTCTTTTTTTGAAAACAAAGTAGGTACTGAAGTTGTGACATTATTGTGTTGCCTCTAGCCAGTACAAAATGGTCAGCTGAAACAAGAGTACTGGATCCTAGTGTTGCTCCAGACTTCACTTCCCACCTGCCGACCAGCACACACAGCAATATCACAGCAGGGTGAAACTTCAGGCAAACACAAAACAACCTCTTCAACTGCCTTATTTGTGGTTTTTATCTGAGAGATATGGTCTGTTACATGGAGACCAGTAGATAAAAGAGGAGCAGAAATGGACCTCTGATCCTGAAGGACTCGGTACCGGAATGTAATGCTAGGGTTAACGGAACAAATCAGCTCACGTCATAGATGAAGTCCACTGTGCACTTGGCAGAAGCACGGCTCACAGCTCTGAACAGAGAATCAAAGCTCGCCGTGTGACACGCTGGCTTAGAAGAAGCTGTTACTTTCGCCAAAGGCCACCAACAAATCTTTCAGCAAGTGACCTGCAGGAAAGTCAGTGAATAAAAAGAGAAGAGGAGCACAGGCAAAAGAGCACAAACTCTCCTCTTCAGTTCTGTTTCAGTGGATGAAGAGGACAGAACTTTATGGAATAGGCAGAAAAACAACAGGGGAAAGCACTGGTCAAATTTTAAAAAACTACGAATCTCATTGGTGAAACAAACATTTCCTTTTTTCTCAGAACGAAAACAAACATTATTCGTTTCTCATCAGCCCAGGAGGGATCTACTTACTCTTTCACTACTGTCCATTACTAGGTAAAGACATCTATGCTTTAGCAGTCACCTCAGACACCAAAGGCCTGAAGCAGGCAGAGAAGACAGTTCAGCGAAAGATGATTATCTGAGGATTTACACTACTGCTCAGACTCCGCCCACTCCACCTTCTTACTATGATACCAGACGAAAGCAGGTGTGACCCAGGTTCAGAGGGATCAGCCTGTGTAGGGACACGCAGGCAGGGCAGGGGACGTGCTACAGGGCTGTTCAGCGGAGGGGGCTGTTGATCCCTAAGCAGATCTGTGTAACAGTCAACATGCTGACTGAGCTTACACAGCAGCAGGCTTACAAGCAGAAGCCAGAGACAGAGCCAACTGGAAGGTCAGCCCTTAGTGCTTACACTACCTCTTCCTTTAAAACAAAAGACTGAACTACACTTTGCCAAAAGATGTTTACAGGCCACTACCAGATTTTCCTGCTAAATGCTCTTCTGCGTAACTAACATACAGCTTTATACTCCTGTAATAGTAGGGTGCGGAGAGACTGTGATGGTGGGGAGCCAGATAAGGAAATGAAGTTGCCTATGGCAAATAGGTATTTTATTGTAAGTCAAGTGAGGACACTGGACACAGGGTAGTGCACAATGCGAACAACTGTGTACAGACCTTTTTAGAAGACATCAAAGGAGCATGTAATGCTTTTATGTAAATTATTATGTTATACAAATGTCTATTCTAATGTGCATGTATGTATAAACACCATTCTCAGTCAAAACGGGGGGGGATGTGTGTGAACTCATTCCTGAGAAGCCAACGCCGCATCTCTTTCCACATTCTCGCAAACCACACCATCCTCTGTGTGGTTGACAACATATACCATCAACCGCGAGTGCGATTCCACCAGAAAGTCAGGCGTGCAAGAGACCAGTTGCACATCCACATTTCCACGAGTCCAATTCACGTGTGAAACTTTCCTTGCATGGCTTCTACTAAGCTGTGTGCGAGTTTAATTAAAGACAGAACAAGAGCAGCCCTTTAGTGTGTGTAGCACAACCTGGCCCTGTAGCCTGTAACTTTACATTTCCTACCAGAGCTCCACAGACAAGAAAAAACACTGCAAGTCCTTAATGATCAGAAGGCAGGTCAGCGGAAGTCGAGCCATCCCAGAATACTTCTCTAACAACACATGAAATTGTTTGAATGAGACAGATGGTCACCAGGCAGCAACATGGACATGATTTTCCTAGTAATAAGGAAGAGGAATAAAAATAAATTCAACTGTCTGGCAAGATAAATCTGTTACCTAAGATATTCACAACCCCTGAGAGCATCAAATACCATACTCATCCTACGGTGCATTTTACATACAGCAAGACACACACATGCATCCACTTGAACAATGGACTGTGAATTTAAGCATTTAAATTTTTCTGAAGCATTTCCTCTGTAGCTCTCTCAATTCGAGAGAAAAAGCAGTAGAGCTGAATATTTCTCAGGGGGAGGCGGAACACAGGGCTGAGCCAAGGCTGGGCTAAAATCCACAACCCTCTGGCTTGAAAGTCATCGCAGCATTCTGACACCAAGTTTATAAGGTAATCTGTACAGCTTCATACTCCAGAGAGGGTTTTCTTTGGCACACAGTAAAATAACCGATGTACAGCTGGTACAGGCCGCTCTGTGAGACTAGAGGAAGACAGATTGAGGAGCTAATATTTAGAAACACATTTTTATTAGATTTTTTTATTTATATTGCGTGTTTCTCAAGCCTGAGGGAACCTATTTAGCATCAAATGTGTGGAGGTGGGGCCTGGTGGGTTAGCTGAAGGCAGGCAGGGGCTTCTAGTTTCCAGGCCTGTCCTGGACACCCTTCCGTTGGGACACTTGGACGCTCCAGTAAACTGCAGACCTGTTCTTGCATTTGAACAAAAAGCAGCCAGTGGTGGGTCTGATTCATGCAACAAAGCTTACTGTATGTATGCAGGAACTTCAACGGGTTCCTCAAGCCAAATCCGTGGCTTGGCAAGGTCATGGCACATACAGGGCGAAGTCGGGGCTATCGCGGTCCTCGGAAGACGCGAGATTCCACGTCCTGCCACCAGGTCTCTCGCAAAGCTGATGGAATCTCCAATTCAGTGAAGAGGACTCAGAAGGACGGCAAATCCCGGCAATAGGAGGGTAAGCAGACAGCATCCAGACGCAGAAAGCAAAGTGGCATTTAATGAATGTTGCGCCCATGTCCTTGTGTACAGTCCTAAGAGGTATTTGGAGCACTGCTGTTACATGGGCCTCATACCTCAACTCTACTCAAAGGACGGCTCTACTGGCTTGGCCTCTGCCATCTTACAACGGGTGTCAAACACACAGAAAAGGAGTTAGGGGGAAGGCTTTCTATGTTCAATGAAAAGCTTGTAAATGCATCACCAAAGCAATTCAAATGGACACCAAAGTCTGTAAAGAGTCAAGACAACCTTGTTACACTGTACTTTATTTTCTTTCTTTCAACACTCTTCCTTTGTAAAGACTTAATTTAAAGACTCATTGCCCATTACTGAGAAATACAGTCAAAAAAGTAAAACAAAGCAAGATTACTTAGATGGATGTGATATCTTAAGGTCAGCCAAATATCCATAAGGCACTTATTGAGAGAGGGGTATTCTGTTGAGAGTACCGGCAAAGAAGTTGTCTAAGAGTGGAAATGGCCAAGTGCAAGGTACGAGTAGTCAAGTGCACTCAATGAATGCAAAGAGAAGATGCTTCTTATAGTGCTTCCATCCCATTTCGGCAAAAGAACGTACTTAGAAAGGTGGGAGAGCAGAGGAGAACATGAAATTTTCATAAGGACCACTTCTTCGACTTTGGTTAAGTGACGTGTAACAAGAGGGACCAAAACAAGGTATGGGACTGCTGCCAAGACGATGCATTTTTTAGTAACGTGAAGACAGCATCGCTCCACCAAACAGCCACCACAACACACTGTCTCTGAGAAATCTGCTTAAAAGGTAAATAAAACTCACCCAGCAGTCAGAGTAGTCCTGTCCTGTTTTCGGGAAAAACACCGTCCAGCTCTTCCCGCAGTTCCTTGGTCTTCAGGGGCTCCTACTTGTATTGTGCTTCCTCCTTCCTGCTAATGCTGGGCTTGGGAGAGAGATGGAGAGAACGAGAGCAAGGGCGGGAGATGGGGGACAGACAGAGAGAGAGAGAGAGAGAGAGAGAGAGTTTCAGTCAGTGATTTAATGGCACGGCGTGAACGGCTACCTTCCCTGCTGGCAGCCGGCATTAGCTGGCCCATCAGCCTCACCCACGCGAGGGGCAGTCTGCAATCAACGAGTGCAGCTCCCCAGCAGAGTATGAGACAGTAATGTGTACCCCACCCAAAAAAAACACACACCCGTACACAAAAACACACACTTTCCAATGTCACTACATTGCACTACACAAATGCTTTTGTCATGATCTCTTCACACATCAGGCAGCAACAAGGATTTTTCCAGGCCTAGTACTTTTCATGATAGGAAGTGAATTTATTATGTAAACACTCTCAGCAAACTTGACATGGCCAAACTTGAGAAACCCACAGTCCCTCAGGTACAACTGTTGAAAATGACTACAATTACAGAATTGTGTTCGTTGCACTTGAAATTAAACACTCGTAAGACTGGGTTTGGGCAGTCTGGTTTATGGTATGTAAATGCTTTATTTTTAAAATGTACAGCATATGCACATAACTACACACACAGGATTATGTTTATGTCAGCATTTCCCAGGATGCAGCTCTGGCTGGTAAGGATGCAGCCCACTGGCCACCTACCCCAAACTAAGGAAAAGTCCAACACATGAGAGGAGGTCTGTCCCTTGCAAAAGTCCCATTAGACACCGTGACGGCCTCCTTACGGTCGAACAGAGGTGGACATTAGCACTGTGCCAGTTAGCAAGGGGCTGCTGGACTTTAATGGGCGGCAATTGACTAGAAAAACTCACTTGGGGGAGACCAGAAATAGACAAGTCAATAAAGAGACACACAGGGCTGCCTCTGTTTCCCTGTGAACTGTAACTATTTTTGTGCACCACGGAGCCTGGAGTACTTCATCCTCAGCAAGGCAGAGGGGAAAAGAAAACATGTACCACTTTTACTTGCTTATCAGCTGCTATCTCCTTCCCTCCTCTTGGCTTTAGCCTCCTATTTACATATAGAAGTAACAAAAACAACAACCCTTCAGCAGGCCCATTGTCATTGTGTCAGTTAATCATATAATGTCCTATCATCCAGCACAGATCAGACTTTCTTTAGAAGCTTTAGTCCAAGTAACCAACTCATTTTATCTTTTATTATTTTGAAAATGCAATACAGGTATGACAATGCAAAATCAGTTAAACAAGAGTAAATGTTTTTGGCGCTGGTATCTCACACCGAAGAGTTCCAGCAAGAGTTGCATTAAGGGAGAGCCAAAAAAAAATTCCATGACTTCCCAATAATATTTTGTGGCACAAAGTATATGGCTCCCAACGGGCCTATTTTATTCCTTTCCCTTTTAAATATTTAAAGCTCAGTGTTGTGCTCTTTTTCAGCTCTGAGTCATAACATTCAGGTTGCACGGTGCGCCACCTCATTTCTAAATCATTGCCTTTATGCCACACAGACACCCCCACGACGGGGCATGATTTCAGCCCCCAAACAAGATGCCAGGGTAGACTGCATTGTTTCATCAATATTATTATTTTTTCGGTCTTGTCATCTTGAAAGCAAACAAGTTTTTGCCAAAAAAAGCACTGAACAGGCAGAGAAGAGTGAATTCAGGCCCTCTGTCCACTTCATTCATTGTTTGCATCTAATGGCATCTTTACAAACAATGGTCAAGAGATAAACTGTCAGCCAAAGCCGAGTGGGACAAGTCCCAGCCAACAGGGCCTAGATACTCTGCTGAGGTTTTAACCGAATGCAAAAAACCAGACTGTCATTTCATCAAATGCTAAAACTTTATGAAGAATGTGCCCAAGACAATACTAGTAAATGAAAGTGGAAAACCAATAAACACTGGAATATTGAAAGAAAAGTGAGCACAAAACTATCTGCGATCTCAGAAGACGTTACTTTGCAAATGGAACAAACCAACTCCTGTGTAGCATCAGCTAAACACATTTGAAAACGTTTTCTTGCTTATTTACACAACACTAAGATTAAAGTGTATGTATTATCATATGGAATAAATCACATTTCTTCCAAGTTGTACAATGAAACCTTTTATGGTTAAAGCCAGTAGTTGGTAGAAGCATTGCTTTGCAATTGCAGGACCCAGGTTCCAATTCCCCATTCCTATTCTGTTAACTTCAACTCAGGTATTATAGAAATGAGTTACTCCAGTGAAAAAAAACTTAAAGCTGCATAAATGGGTAGATAATCGTAAGCAGTTTGGAATACAAGCCTAACATCATATATAACGGCCAGTATCTTCAGCTCAGTTATGGTTCATAACTGTTACAGAATTTTCCTAAACAAGTTTCAGTAATACATTCACTAAGGGTTTGCTATGTAAGTGAAAATGTGTTTCAAATACTTTACCGATGATGAAATAGTCATATTGAAGACATTACTGTATTTGACGCACTGTACAATTTCAACTTGTGACATCAAGAAAAGATTTCACTTGCTCCACACCATACATTCCACTGTATTATCACTGTAATGAGACATATTTACAGATTTCCTGGGGTCCTCAGGCTTTGTACCTGCATTTCAGCTGCTTGTTTCAATGGGCTCAGTGGGTATGAAAATGTTTGATTTAATATTTTCCAGTGTTCTTAATCACAAAACAGAAATTAAATCGTCTGCACATAAAATGTTTTTTTCTGTTAATTAGGTCTATGAGAAGGCTTGGAGAAGCGGGAGTAGTAATGTCACGCACAGAGTGTACGTACGTGATGCAAATTTTCTCGCTGTATACTGACGAACTTTCTCTCTCAAACACACAAATTGGAAGATAATAAAGTGCGGCAATATATAATTTGTTATTACGGTCTGTACGTCAGTGCACACATGCCGTACACACAAACACGCACAAATGGGGTTGCTCGTACACGTGAGCAAGTGAAAATGTATAAGAAACTATATATGAAACACACACACACACACACACACACAAACGCTGCACATACTGGTGACATAAAGGAAATAAAGTTCGATATACATTTGTTTTTTTCCTTTCTACTGGACTACAACTGGTGCACGTGTCACTCTGCAGCGTTTATCTGTTTGACAGCCCTAACAATACTTATGTACTAAATGAACCGGTTTAGTGGTAAAACAGTTTGATGATTATATAATGTGTTATTACCTTTTACTTTTCGACCATTACATCTTTTCGACCCAGGCAGTGCCAGGTAACTCAGCCAGCTATCAATAAAAGTGGCCCAGTTTCAAACAGGCTCAGTTGTTGTGTAGGAGTTTACCCATTTAGCAATAATAGCTGTGTAGTTGCTAGCTGCAGTGTTTCATGTTATTCTTTTCCAGAACTCATTCATATCATTAAAACAAATAAAGCTTTTGGTTTCCATCACTTAATAACAGAAGCAATAGCATGGAAAATGGCCGAGTTATTTTCCAGTAAAAGCTGGTATCTGCACTTGGAAAATACAAGTAAAATGAGTGTGCCTTGACAGACCTAGCATGGGTTTTTTCACAGTTCTACAAACACTCTGAATCACACTGCAGCCTGTTAAAAGCAGAAGCATCAGCAATAGGAATAGATGAATATTGGAAACAAATAGATTATAAAGTACATTCATTGAATAATTATTATGAAACGGCAATATTTCTACACAGAACGCTTTATCGTGCATTGAACAAAAAGCCTTTTCTATTAAGCACGCGAGATTCACGTTTACCTTGCATCACTGCAAAAGGCAGGGCATCGTTCACACTAAACACGCAAAAATGTCATTGTTAAGGGGCTGCCTGAAAATTACATTTAAATACAGCTTTAATTACAAAAGCAGACAATTCTGGCTTTCGTTTTAGGTGCCATTCTTAAAAAGCATGTAAACTGTTGGAGAAGTGCAACCTGTATCTCTGCCCTTTTAATGGAAATATAAAAACACTAGATTTTGCTCCATACGCTATTATGCCAGATTTTCTCAGCTATTAAGCTAAAACAGCAAACAGTATCGTATGTAACAATTGCCGATTTTAAATGAAACGTCACTATACGGCACTACTTAGAATCAGGAAAATAAAGCACAGTATTTTGAGTGCACTACTGTAATATTTTAAATTGTAAAGATGTCAAAACTCAAGTTTTATTGAATTTCAACCCAAAGATGAGACAGCTGACATCCTACAGAAAGTATGGCTTAAAATGGCTGAAGCACATGAAAAACAGAACTTCGTTCAAGGGACGTTAAATAATCCCTGTACACAGTATAGCATAATGTATTGTTTAAATGATGTTTGGTTTAAATTGAGCATCTGGGTAGGAATTTATTACCTTTTTAGTGCCACTAGTCAAAAAATTTTGCAGAACAATAACATAATAGTGAAGTAAGTCTTCAGAAATCCTCAGGAGAGAGATGCACAGACTGTAACCAAAACAGAATGTCAAAAGTGAAACATATCCAAAGGAACCACTTAGATTTACACCACCGATGGCTACTGATGACTAGGTGTAATTCTC
Organism: Arapaima gigas; assembly: GCA_900497675.1. Lineage (NCBI taxonomy): Eukaryota > Metazoa > Chordata > Actinopteri > Osteoglossiformes > Osteoglossidae > Arapaima > Arapaima gigas. The sequence goes on from UFQX01000628.1 coordinate 73,811, forward strand.
TGAAGACAGAACTGGACAGAGGACTGAGGTCATCCTCACGACGTCTACCAGGTCTCCACCACGGTGTGACGGCTTGTCTCGTGAGGCCTGCAGTGTGACTGCTGACCAGCGCAGAGACAGAGAGAGACAGATATACAGACAGAGGGATGCAGAGAGAACAAGAGAGAGAGATACAGACAACAAGCACTCAGCAGCGGAACCAACTCAACACAAGAAGAATACATTATTGAAATATAAGCACAGGACACGTCGATAATCAGAACTAATCCAAAAAAGCTGCAAATTCTCTATACATGTTCTGTAGGCATTTCCTACATTTCGTGGTGAAATAAATTATCAAACTTATGTATGTACAAAGGCTGCATTATACTCATAGACACCAATTATAAATATATTTTACTGAGTCCGTAAATTACATTTTCCGAAAAAGGAAGCTATTTTATGTGAATTTAGCATAAGCACAAAATGCATCATTAGTCCAACAGCACAAGTTATAGTCAAACATCTTACACAGAGCGTTATTTATAAATGCGCCATTCCATCTTGAGGATACACTTTACCTGGCTAACCATATTCACAGCAAACTGATCAAGGCAAATGCAAAACCTCATATTTGAAAAATATACCTACACTGGTTATAACTAGCTAACCTTGTGACTTGGAGCAAAAAAAGAAAACCGTCCAACCAAGACCGACAGCACAAACAAACTCCTCCCAATTCAAAATGTACAACTGCGGCCAGAACTGCATTTTTAAGAGGCAAAATGAATGTACAAGAATGGGCTGCCTGCTCACCAAATGGTCTTTTCCAGATTTACTGAGCCTTTCTTAAACCCTTTTCTCAAATCCAAAGTGCACAATATCAAATAGAAATGGACCAAAGATTAACTAAATCCACATACAATTGAACCTGTTCACGCCTTCCTTCTCTTTACCTCAAACACACATCTCATCATTTCAGTTTGCAATACATTCAGCAGCAGTGCTCCAGAAACATATTTTCATCTTTTATACAATGATGCATTTAAAAACAATGTACTTAATTATAGCACAAATTTCTTATGAAAAAAAAATAACAGAAAGCATGAGGGAATCCACAGAGCTAACTCTCATTCCCACAGCTGATAAAGTCAATAACAGCCTTTAAAAAAACTTTTCCATCCAATTCAAAAACCACACAGGTAAAGTAGGAATGTAATAATGTACCACATTCAGGAAAACTGCCTTAATTACCGTGCAGATATAATTTATTTTAATCCACAACTGCACAGGTTGTTAAAAACACTGTAGCAAATGCATACGATATGCATGCTGAGCTACAGCGTAGGTGAACTCAATGATCAGTTACAAGGGCAGTGAAGAAGATAAAAACTACGTCAGGAGTGGTACTTGTGTGTCCTGGACCTGCAGTGGACACCCTGAGACAGAATGAGAGGATAAACACAGAGCACTTCTCTGTCTTTACATTATTCACATGCCTCCAACAAGAAGGACAACTCTGTGGCAGGTGAAAACCCAGCACGACTTCTCTTACGGACTTCTGTTTGCACCAAAATAAATGACATTTCTTTAAAAATACGCAAATGAAAAGATCGACATCAGAATACAAAAATATGAAAATTAATACAAACCAAAAAGCTACCTGTTTTAAGAGTTTTGCTGTGTACATAATATGGTCTTAGTAGCAAGCTTAGTGCAAATCAAGTTTTACAAATATGTGACTGTAACAAAATAAAGTGATAGAAGGTGTGTGTGTGTGTGCGTGTGTGTGTGTGCGTTGGTGCTCAGGGTCACCAAAGATGTGTGGGTCACGACACCAGCTCCCCACCGGCATGACAGATGGATCCATCTGACTGGATATGAACGATATCACATGGGTCAAACCTTTGGCTCTCAGCCCCAAAGACACACCCAGGAGTGTAAAAGCAGGGTCAACACCTGTGGTCACCGCTGTCTAATGGGAGAGGCAGCAACGCCACAGTAAACAGAGTACGGTGACTCTGGGACACAGTCAGTTCCCCCGGAGTGAGACAGAGACACACACTGCGCTGTATGAGCTGTGACTCCGCGGCTCTGCACTGAGTCGAGTCTCAGCTGCTGTTCCTCAAGTGTACAACTAGGTCGGCTGACGTACCCTGTTCACACTGCTTTACACGGTTCGGACCGTTATCCAGCATAGTGAACAAAGTGCACGCGAGCGGGACGCCTTATCAGCATCGTCTGCACCTTTGTAAGCCCCTCACGACAACACACCGTCGGAACACACACTTACTTTACGGCCGAGCTCGCGGACACGCGGACCCGAGGCGGAGCGCCGAACACACACGACATTGTCACCTCCAGGAAAAGTTGAGGCGCCATAACCGCTCAAACCGCTCCTACACGAGGCACAACTTACACGCAATCGGTGAAAAAGTTACTTACATAAACGCGAAATAAACAAGTACTGTTAGTGAACGAGGCCTCTGTTCTGGTGGCTCCCGGCGGCGGTCAAGGAGCGCGCTCCCGCCGAGATCCGTCCCGCGCGCCGGCAGTGTACAGGGAGGGAGCGAAGGAGCGAGGGAGCGAGCGTGCGCGCGCGTACCTGTGCGGCGACGAGGAATCCTCGCGCCCTCTTCCCTCTTCTCCCGCTCGTGACACTTCGGCCGACCGCGACAGAGTGCGTGCGCGCGTGCGGGCGCGCGTTGACAGCTCCGCGAGGACCGCCCGCTTAATCGCCCTGCCGCTCCTTTGCCTCGCGCCCCTCTTTCTCTCTCTCTTCTCTCTCTCGCGCTCTCCGGCCAGTCCGCCACACGTCGCCGCTCTGAATGTCAGAGGGGATCTGTACCATTTACTCTCGCTCGCTCGCTCTCTCTCTCTCTCTCTCTCTCTCTGGCTTTGTGTGTGTGTGTGTGTGTTTGCGCGCGCGCGTTCACTCACCCTGCCCTTTGCTGTCCCTCGTCGTACCGGTGACTCCCGTGGACACCGTGCGACACGCACGCTCCTTCGCTCACTCCAGTCCTATTTTTAGCTGAGAGGCACGCGCGCACACAAACACACACTATCCCGAGAGCCGCCCTGGTGTCGCGCGCCGGCAGAAACAAACCGCGCGCGCGCGCGCGCGCACACAAACTTTCGCTCAAAGTTGAAAACGACGTTTCGCTTCAGCTCCTGTGGCGCTTCCTGCAGCCTCACCGTCGGCCTTAAAGCGACTAATTTAATACCGAAACAAGACCATTGCGGCGGCTCAGAGCGCCGATGTTGGACACACCTGGGAAGGTGTGTGTGTAAGTGTGCGCGCGCGCGCCGGCCCCACGCAGCTATTCAGTACTGTATGTACTGCACTCCACCTAGTAACGGCAACAGTAACATCCCCATTCTGCCACACGACTTGGTTCAACTCGGCATAACAAGTCTTATTTAAACAGCAGTATGCGGAATAAACATTATTTCCCAGAGTTTAAAATGTTCCCACTTATTTGTCAAAATAACATCAATTTCAAATTCACCTTTTTTGTTCACGCTTCTCCCTTAGAGACTATTGACGTCATTCCACAAACTGACAGAAACATTAAGACCTGCACTTGTGAACAGACGTGTTTGTCGTCCAATTAAAATAGCCGGTAGGTTTGGCAAAACCAATGGGCACAGGGAGGCGGTCCAAAGGACAGGTCGCATGTGGTTGTGTCACGTGGAGTCGCAGGACCGGAGCAAGAGGAGGTGCGGCGCGTGAGAGGCGATTGTTTTCTCACGGATTTAAAGATATAGTGAAGGGAACGACTCGACGTCTGCGGTCCGCCGCGCTTGTTCGCTCTCCAGTTCTGTGATTTTGCCATCAATTTGCATACAGATGACAACAACAAATTATTATTAATTATTGTTGTTGTTGTTCAAGTTTAGAACATTAAACATCGAGTACGATTTTTTTGTAGTACATTTCAGCCACATGTATACGAAGAAGCTGAGTTTTTTTGATAATAAAAAATGCATTTTTTCTAGCATGAGTAAAGCGTACATGTGTTCGGAGTTGCACACAGGTTCGTGGTTGTGTGTTTGTTCTCAGTGTGACATATAATATGTTTCATTGATTCATGCATGATTCCACTTCCACTGTCCCCTGGGACCCCACAGGTCCCTCGTGAATGAAGAAATGTGCTGAAAGTGGCCACGGCTCCGATAAAAACAACTGTTCCTCAGGCTAATTCCCCTGTACATTAAAAACTTCACCTGAGCTGATTTGGTCCCAGCAAAATGCACCTCTGTTTGTCAGCGCAATGTGTTTTCTGATGTCCACTGCAATATGTTGTTATTGACATTGTGTGACTGGAAGCCATTAACGGTGGTTCCGAGCTGCACATTGCAATACTAAACCGACATGCGATCCACTGGTATTGCATCATTCTGCACGGTTTGCAGCCACAGATGAGAGACTCAAGCTGGTAGAAAATAATGAAATAATCCCTACAGCTAGTTTTAAAATGTTACTTTTCCTAATGAGTAACCAAAGTTTGTTTTTTAAAACTTTACAGAGAGCCTTATGCAATGGAGCTGGACACGTTAGACCAGCACCAATGGGTTATCTGGTCTTTCCACAGAACCACCCTTACAGCTGATTTCCACTGTCTAACAAAGTAGACTCCTTATTTGTATGGTAGTGGTATAATGTTATTAAGGGCATCCAGCTGACATCTAGAGCAGCAAGTACTGGGCCCCTGGGAACTTTTACCCTAGAAGAAGTTGTGTTTTTAAACCACTATTATCATTAACCACTTTATCCTGGTTGAGGTGATCTACAGCCTATCGTAGAATCACTGGGCACCAGGCTATGAAACAATCCCCTGGATGCGATGCCATTTCACACCCACACACAGTCACACACTATGGCCAATTTAGAATGATCAGTTACCCTGAAGCATGTGTCTTTGGACTGTGGGAGGAAATCAAAGCACCACGAGGAACCCCACACAGACACCAGGAGAACATGAAAACTCCACACAAACTAAGTCAGATTCAAACCGATACCCAAACAGCCCAGAGGCTGTAAAGCAGCAGTGCTACTCACTGGGCCACTCATTTCGACATATTATAAATATTATAATACACTTTGGTAGTGCAAGAACAATCATTAAGTTGAAACATCTAACCACTGTAATTAAAGGTAACCCTGCAAAATGCTTTTTTCCTCCATGCCATCTACTGTCAGAGATGCAACTACTGAAATAAGGTAGCGCTTTAATTAAAATCAAGTGCTTCACTGCCTTTTTAAGCCCACTCGTGTGTATTATCAATACGTCTTCATTGTACGACACAAAATTCGGTGTATAAAACTGGGTGCAACTGTTTCCTGCCATATCAGATGGCTCCAGTCTTTAGTTATGTAACTCCCTCACTCTTAAAGTCTAAGGTCTTTGGCAACAAACAGTAAACCAACTTCCGTTGCACAGGCAACATTTTTATTGTTCATTTGATTCCGTGAAACTTGAGCAAAATGCCATTCGCTGCACTGAACGTTTGGCCATATTTTCTGTGTCCAGTCAGTGGATTAAACACACCTCTCAGGAGTGTCTGTAATGTCAAAAAAATGAATTTCTAACTTCCCTGAACTTTTTCGTACGCAATTTAAATTGCACGTTTGTAACGTTTATTCTTTGTAAAATTAACAAATATCCCCAAACATTACACCTACCACTTTGTCATCTACTGTTTGTTTCTAAAACTGCAACTTATGGTCTGTCTGGGGTTCACAAGGGCGGAGGCACCACAGTGATTCATATTACACCAAAGTGACTCACACACTGGTGTGTCACCATGGGCCAGATGTCATGATTTTCTCTTTTAATTATGGACACTGTTTCAGTGGTAAGCTGGTGTAGACTGACACCCTTATATCCAAGTGCTGCCTTTTAGGGCTTACAATTTATTTATTTTCTCCATCTAGGTCTGTTAGCATATCTGTAGCACATATAAACTGAAATGGTCTGTAATAATGGACCCCATTAACAAACTGATGTATGTTTTCCTTCAACGTTAATGTAACGTATTTATAGAACAGTCAGTAAAATTCATTTCCATTTCAAAAACCGTGTTAATTTACTCTTAAGCTGCTTTTACATCTTGAATGAAGTCACTGCTCTAGCAGAGTTGTGAACCTACGGGTACAAACCATGAACGTCATATTATGACCCTGATATCCACTCCCTTTTTTCATGGTACCTCTTGGTTTCCATCATTTCTTTAGAAGGCTGACATGATCGTGGACAACTCTGAAGGTTGTCCTTAAATGTGTTTTTTCATTTCACCATCTAGTTAGAAGGCTTAAATTTCCTTTCCCTCCGTCTCTGTGCATCCCTGTAAAAATGAAGCCTCTTAAGAAACCGTAGTGCCAGGATTGGGCAGACAGGCCGCTCTGCGAACGCCCACTGGCAGCACACCCTGCGAAACACATCACATAGCGAGCCATCTGGAGTCCAGAGATTAGTGGGAAGTGAACGCATTTCCTTCTGTTCATTTCAGCGGTTCACCACTCGCTCTCCTGGCCTGTTCCACCAGCGTTTCTGCACCGCTCGCCCTCCTTCTTACGCTCTCAGTGCACATTTCAAGAATATGTTCGACCGCGTCTCCTGCATCAGGTGACATGTCGCTCACGCCGTTGTCAGTTCACTTTCACATTTCGATTCAGGAGGGGTATTAAACAAAACGTTATCGCGTAAGCATTAAGCCACGCAACTCTGCATATCTGCGGAATGTTTGTGTACAGGGTTACTTTTAACCAATAAATGTATAATCAGTCTAGGTCAGTAGTGAATACATATTTCCTGCATTAAATGCATTTTCATAATCTTCTCCCTTTTGCTCTCCTGTGCTCTGCAGTGTTTTTTCTCGGCAAAAAATAATAAGACACCATGAAAAATTTTTCTTTAAAATTTTACCATCAGCATTGGGGAAAAAAAAAATTTAAAAATCACACTATCAAGGTGACTCATGAACCTCTGATTCTTAAACTTGTTTGTGCCATTTCCAATGAGAAATTAAATTAAGAGCAGATAAATTGCAATATCCATGTCCATAACACCTTATCACTATAGAGCATATTGCATTTGGTAATCCCTTTATGCATGGTTTACTTCTTGTAATCAAGCAGTTCGCTGTGTTGTGATGTCAGTGGCGCAGAATTCAGTGCTGGTTTTATTCACGGGAAGCTGAATGAAACGGGTCAGAGGAATGAAAGCCACGTTTTCTTTTTAAAATGAAGGTAATAGCGGCAACACGACAAGGCGTGACGGTCCGGCACATGTGAGAACCCCCCCCCCCCCCCCCCCTCCACTTGATGGCAATGCAGTAATGTTGCTCACTGCTTCGTCGTGCTCCCTCCCAGGGCTCTCTCTGCAGNCCCCCCCCCCCCCCCGTTTCCACAGCATGACCACTAATGCCCCATCTCCGCAGACCCCCCATCATCCCTCTTTGTCCCGCTAGCATCGCATCTCTCACCTGTTTCTCTGGTTGTAAAAATGCCTTCACAGAGCCTGCTGTTAGCTGAAGGTATTTATGTGTTTTCCAGCAATTGCAGCCTCCCTCTATCCCTCTCTATCCCTCTTCTCCTTCTCTCCTTATACTTTCCTCTTCCTCTCTCTCCCCCTCTCTCTCCCTCTTGCTTTCTCTCTCGTTCCTCAAAGCCAGACCAGCTGGCTTTGGACAGCTTCCTCCCTGCCCCAGAGAGGCCCAACTTCTCACCCTTCCTCTTGCTCTCGTTGCCGTGTCTTTCTGGCAGGAGGGGAGGTCGGTGGCGGCCGTTTGAAGGCTGGGATCTCAGACGCACACAGACACCCCGGGCATGCGTCCTGAGCTGGATCTCGACTCTGGGATTTGCCCCCAACCAGCCGCAGCTGTCAGTCAATAGTGAGACTCTTCACTTTTTTTCAGTTATCATTAATGTGCAAAAGAAAAGTGTCTGGGCAGATACACATATCATATGACGTTCAAGCGTGTCTGGAAACGTTGCCCTTGTGAAGAGATTCGTGACAGCGAAAGATAGCTACCAGGGCTGAACTTTGCGTCTGAATTGGGATCTGCAAAATTATGCTTGCTTAACCTCAATTGCTTACCAGCACCTCTGCGATAGTGTCAAACAACATTACCGCAGTGTTATCCCCGAAAACCTGCGCACTTCATACTTCATCAACAGTCCAACAGTTATGTACTCAAATGAAGCCTAAATATGTCATAGGACCTTGGAAAGAAGATGTCCTACATATATATGTCGTATGTACGTATATAAAGTGATACTGCATATTCTTTTTTCCACCAAAATATGCTAAGCGTGTGTTAGTTTACACTTTTGGGCTATTTTAGCATAAAAAACAATCTGAAATGAAAACCTTGCGCCTTGATCGCCACATCAGCAACATACCGTGCACAACAAATGTTCCACAAGACACGCCTGTTGGTTCAAACACTGAGCAGGTTTGAAATTTGTTTACAGTATTGGCCCGAACGTACTGAGCGCCCTGTACGTTCGCAGTTCAGACGGTGAAAAAAGAAATCGCTACGTTTTACTTAACGGACAAGTAATTTTGGCCAAGGCTTCACAGTGAGCACTTAAAAACCAATAATGTTGCTTGATTAGTCCAAAACCACGAAGCATGCATTACAGCTCAGTCTGGTCCGTAGTGAATCATTCTCGAGAAGCCAGAAGAGAACAATGGGTATCACTGTGACAAGCTGCGATGGAGGACAGCTGGCATTTTCAACATTGCATCGGACCAGAAATAGCCCCAGATACTGGCCATCCAATTAAACAATGAACCAAAAAGATACACAGGGATTTTTATAGGTCCCTGGACAAGTTTAATCCAGTTTTTAGGCATAATACGTGACATTATTATCCTGTTTATGTCATAAATTATGAAAGCAAGTGTACACGGCACTTTCGTTGCTTTCTTGTCAATCACACACAGAGAGAGCACACAACAGCCAGAAAGGCACCATAAGACAACATCTCATTATCCGGTGCCCACTGAGCTCCTCTCTGGCTCACTCTTCTGACTGCATCCCATTTCACTGTCAAACCTTCAACTGGCATGAACAAGGAGACAGCTTTCGCCTGTCTGCGCCGTTCCACCTCCATCCCAAGTGGAGGACGGGTTCACGGACAGGCTTCCATGACAGCAACGCGAGGGGCACCTTGGAATCCGTGGGAATGAAGTGTCTTGGTCTGACTTTCTAGCGCTCCCGAAATCCTCAAAACCAGACTTTCCACGTGCATTCTGGGGGAAAGGCCATCTGACCAGCATGACATGCTTACAATAAAAATATCAGTCCCGTAGAACGTAGCTTTCCAAACTTTTACCGTTCTCGCTGTCAAAGACCATGGTATACTTACGGAAGCCCATCTACTGAGCCACTGTTTCCGTTTCCCTTCATTAACATGACCCTTCAAAAGCACAAATTTCACATATTTACTTTGGTTAGTTTGAATGCAAGTGTGACGATGTGGAATTTTTCATTTCCACATGACATTTATGAAGCAATCCAGATATGATCAAGAGATAGGAAAGCAAACACAGAATTGCCACTATACCGATATTGGCAGAGCACTAGACAACTGTACGGTGTCTAAATATACCCTACGGTCTCCCACAGCCTTTCTTAGCACTCTCAGCACTGACTGTAATTAATACCACCCCTGTCATACCATTTCCAAGTAGCACTGGACAGCATGTGGCTTTCTTTTTTAAAACCTGAATTCAAAAGAAAAATTACCCAATGAGGATGTGGAGCTCTGCAATGAAGAGACAGCAGGTCTGTGATTTATGTTGGTTCCCATGTTTGTTTCCATGCTTGAAAGACAGATGTGTCGTCCTCTCTGATAAGAAAAACAACAGGGGCATCGGGGCAAAGTCACGGTTTCACGGAGTGAGGAACAAATGACAGAGCCTCCCCATGTTTTCTGATGTTCAGCAATTTCCATCCCGGTCGGCCCAAATTTTTACCAGGCTCTGATGTCTGCAAAGGGCAACGTGTCAGCCAGGAGGCAGGGGACAGCTGAGACCCACAGTTCCAAATCCTAGGCCCCCCTCCTCTGCCTGTTTTATACACCATGAGTCAGCATGTCACCTGGCAAAGTGCAGGAGAGTTAAACCTTGGCCGGAGGACCAGCGACACGAACCGTCAACTGTCGACGGACGAACCCTCGACTAGCGCAAACGGCCCGGCAGAAGAGCCATTTTCTCATCATAAAATGTGTGCACCCGACGCCAAAGTCCGAGGACACCACGACATTCGAGAGCATCCAAAAAGTGCCGGGGCTTCCCGTCACCGACTGTATAAAAGAACGACAAAAGACTTGAACGTCAACTTAAAGGAAACGCGATTCCAGTGATATCGGCCCTTGTCAGCACAGCCACGCTTCCTCGCGGGCTGCTCCAACCCGGTGAGCTGCTAGAGTGAAAACTCAAACATGCTAAGGAGCTCGACTCTCGCGAAAAGCACAGAATCCCGAAAGCTTCCAAACTCTTTAGCCTTTCATGCTAAGCTTCACAAACCTCTCCGAAGACTTGGGCTCTGGAAGGGCCTGCAGAACATTTATTTTGAAGGGACTTGTTTTTTCAGGAGGACACAAACAGCCCCCAGAAACAAATGTGACCCAGTTAATTACCCCTATTATTCTGCAATGCTACACCCTGCCTTTCACAGGAGACGGCCACAGAGCATTCACTGTGGGACACTCATTAAAAATTTAACAAGGTCAGAAATCGTACTCCTTTCTCTCATTTTTCCTAATGACCTTAATTTCAGGTATAATTTCATTAATGTTACATAAAATTACTCAGAAATAATTTACTGTATTATCAAGTAACATTAAGCTCTCTAGTATTTCTGTGGCTTGACGCCAATAAAAATGACTTCATTGAAGACCTGGTGAATGGATGGAACTGGAGCAGGTTCGTGTCCTTCGTTCACTTTTCCTGCTTGTTCGACATGTTTACCGCGGGAACATTACACCGTCGCTGCGACGCTTAATGTTTTCAACGTGGGCACTGAACGTAAATAGAACGAAAATACACCCCTCGTAACATAAACTAGATAAATTACAGCGGATTTTAACAAATTCAGTCGAGATCAAAAATTCGATAGGGGAAAAAAAAAAACACAACTAGCACTTACATTCAAACATCACGAAGGCTTGCATAGGTTAGACTACCCTAAGTCTGAACATGGGTTCCTGACACAGGTAGTAGAAAAGAGAAGAACATGGTTTGCATCTCCTAAGAACCAGTTGAGTGACAATTTAATGGCGCGAGATTGACTTTCATCAAAAAAACACATTCGCTGACCAGGGCAACATAAAGTGGACCTTGTTAAAGGATCAATACTTCCATGCTTTACCTTGACGTGGCTTCTTAATGCTCCACCTAAGAGCCTGTGAACATCACAGGATCAATGGCACTGAAAAACAAACAAAAACACATTATCAGATCTCTTTCTTTACCGCCAACAGAAGGCCATTTTCATTGGTAATCTGATTTTCCCTGAAACAGATTGCGGAATACATCTGAGGCGTACGCTGTTTCGCCGAGCTGAAGTCGGGAGCTTGGGGGGTGGTCTATTGACACCTAGACATCGATACGAGGTTTTATGTCCTTCCAGGCTTAGATACAGGGCATTCGCTAATGGGAGATGTCAGAGTGTGCTTGTGGGAGGCATCACACCCAGAGCAAGGTCCCCACAGACTGATGGGATCTTCTCGGGGTAATTGTGTTATACCTCTCACCATGACCCTTCCTTTTCAGTTCACTGCTTTCAGAACTTTGGAGCCGAACTGATTTCCCCCCTCTCTTTTTTAATATTTTAAGCTGTGAATTACCCTAAAAGCAGGACACATTAGTATTTTCCTGCCTTTGTCGGGACCAAGTGACTATTTGCATGAATGAGCTCACAGGGGCACCTTGCAAGGGCACCCACCCTTCACCTCAAGAGCAATGGTGTGCGTCAAGCGAATAAGCATCTCGGTAATGTTTGATAAGGAAAGGGCACATTAGGGTGCGTACCTGTGGCACGGAGTCTGAGTCCATTTCAGAATTCCGTGCCGAAGGAAATAAAACTCAATACTGAATATCAGTAATTGCACAGCAAGTGTTTTATGCTGTCAGGCTGTCAGCTGCAGCAATTCAGTGTACCCGGGTCACTGCGTACCTTCCTTTCTGCGCACAAATTAATACGGGTGGAGAAAGTTCAAGAGCAAGGTGATGCAATTAGAAACGCTGGAAATTATGAACAGCTCCTCGACCTTTTTTTTTTTTTTTTTACATAAATCCTTTTATTTCACCCATTGCATTCAAAGTCTGCCTGTACTGCACAGAATAAGTTCGTCTCCACAAAACGTGTCTGGCAAGCCATGTGGCTTAACCTGCTTTTTTTTTGAGTCTTGAGATGATGCTTTATTTTGAAATATCGGTGTTGAAATGTCCATTACGGAAGTGAAAACACAAAATCCATAATGTTTTCCAAAGACCCCCCCCATCCCCCTTAATCAGCGCAGTTGTGTCTGTCGGCCCTCCCGTAAAAAGAGGGATTTTACTCCTGTTTTCCTTTTGCAGATGGGGGGCCTTGAGACTATTGACCAAAGGCTGTGTGTTGAGGCTTCAAGTTCTCACTCTCCATCCCTTTCTTGGAAAAGTGAAGGGCACACTGACCACAGGAAAAAGGCTTTGACTAACGTCGATGGCCACCGTATAATATCTCAGCAGCTGCTGAAAACTTACAAGTGCTTAGCAAACTGGGGCCTCACGTATTCACCTTTTCCATGTGCCCAAACTTAGCAAGTGCCCGTCTCCAGTCTTCTTTGCCAGTGCACACGGTTACTTCCCCAGCTTCACCGATATGACCGGGCACACATTCTCCACTGTAGGTTGCTATGCCTGTGAGGTCCAAATGAAGCTGCAAGCAGGAGAAAAGGTAAAACTAAGAAGATGCCGTGACTTCATTAATATGTAAGCTTCCTGTGATGACGGAACTGGAGCCGAGGTCACGCTGTCGTGGAGGAACGTTTCAAACAGATATCCAGCTCAACTGTTTGCCCCATTTGTGTTTGTGTTTCCCCAGTTCCTGATAAACAAACACGGTTGCCCCGTGTCACCCTTGTTGTCAGTGTCCACATGAATCCCTATACATCTGCGACAGGAACCATCAGGCCGGGTCAGGTCCAGCTCCCTCTCGGTTTTGAACGGCATAAAACTTTAATACGACACATAATGGCTGTACTGTGCCGGATAAAGCAGTGTTTGCACTCGGTGCTTTGCTAAGTGTTACTGTGTTCCTGAGGCCGGTTGGTTTTGGTTTGAAGTGTTTAGCAGGGGCTCCATCTATACTGAAATGGGGAGGTGAAATGCACAAAGCTCTTGCTGTGTTCTCATCTTATGAACATTTGTATAAAAATAATAAAGCCCCCCCCCCCCCCCCCA
>UFQX01000628.1:87297-260569 GCA_900497675.1 Arapaima gigas
CCCCCCCCCCCCCCCACAAGTGGTCAAAAACTTCACTTGTTTTTGGGATTTCTTGCAGCGTGTGCAGAAACAAACTGTGGGCCAGATAATATTGTATTGCCACCTTTTTTCCTTTTACCTGGTTGTTTTCACACAGGTAAACAAAAAGCAGCCACTTGGGACTCAGGCAGCATCTGTCTGCATGGCCCAGGTGAAGAATTTGCATATGAGGCAAGCCCATGGTGCATTAGAACTCCTTTGTCTGGGATGATTTATGAGTTCTCCAGGGGTCTGCAACGGGTTTGGCAGCACCCGACTACAGCGATGGCGGCGGTGCCATGACGGCGGACCCGCTTGTTGTGCTTGTACTACAGGAAGACTGATATGCACCAACTGGGAAGATGCCTGGCGCTGCAGGAACCGGTGCCATTAATCACGGCCACGCAGAGAAAGAGAGGAGTGGAGCGGCGCTGCGCTGCACTGCGTTTTTTTGTCACTCACTGCACTTCTCCACAGCCTGGAAGAGCGGTGGAACGTCACGGGTGCCCTGGAGCGTGCCCACGTTCCTCCCCGCCCACACCGGGGCAGGGCAGCACCCCTCTGTTGCTTGGTGTCAGAGAGGTGGTGCAACCAAGACACAGAGGTCGAATTCTGCCACATTCTCTTGGCTTTGATGGAACACAATATCAGTTAAATACATTCAAAAAACAGTTTGTTTCCACTTGATTTTACTTAACTACCCATTTCCAGTCACCTTATGTGGTTATAGCGATACTTGATATGTTGCTGAACAGTTACGTCTCCATCGGAGCTGTATAAAATAGTTGAAAAGGCATAGAAATGGTTCCTTCCACTACCCCATCCTCTTATAAAAATGGTTCACAGCAACACAGCGGCACGTGCTGAACTGAATCTGTAAACTGGAGGGCAGATGTTTGCTGGTGGATGCCAGCTGCTGCTCCGGCACTGCCGGAGTTAACTGGGAAAGGGCCCCTGATCTCGGCATGTGACTTTATCTGAGGTACTGCGGGCGTCCTTGGGGCTGACATTGAACATGCTCGTGATGGAGGTGGCCGCTATTTGACTTTGATAGAAGCTCGGGTTGCATATGATAAACAGCGTTTGTTTTTACCCGTCCGGGGCTATGGCCGTACTATCAAGAAACTTCCGTGTTCTGAACCTGATCAACGCTGGGTTCAGTACTATCCATGTGCTGTGCTGGGGGCTGAAATGGCCTTTTGGGAGGGACTTTTTCAGCCTCTTTTCAGGGTTGTGATGCAGCTGTATTCATTGCTGTGCGCGGTGCTGTGTTTCGGTTGCTTTGGGGGTTTTGTCCGGGGCTGACCAAAACACTCGAACGGCATTCCTCTGCGTCTCTTCAACGTTGGTGCCCCTTTTTAACATTCCCTCTGTACGTTGCTTTCTCTTCCACAAATTCATGCTGAGGTGCAAATTGAGCTCGGCTGAGTTTCCGCAAGGTGACGGGGTACAGAAATCGAGTGTCGAAAACGGAGAGCATAGGAGCCATCGGCGGGTGTGAAAGCCATCGGTTCGTCTTCTCGCAAACACTTGCAAGTGGCCCAAGAAGTTTGGGATGTTCAGCGGTTCCTGCGTTTGGAGCACAAGCAAGGACACAGTAGGTCAGCGATCGACAGCAGTCGTGCTTCTCCTCTGCGCTCTGCTCCTCCGTTCCCAACGCTTCCTCCAGCCGCCCTTCTCAAGGTCCTATCAGCGTCCTATCAGAGCAATGCAAGGAATGCCTGGGGACAGTGGAGCCCCATCACAGGACACTAGAAGTGTCAATATCCTCATGTGTGTGTAAAATACTGCACTCTGTCAGCACAGGGCTAGGCTTCTCATTCACAGCTTTACCACGGTGTAGTGTGTCGCAGTGTCACATCCACATCCAGCATGCATTGAGACTGCACTAACAACATACCGTGGAATAAAATCCTTTGTGACATCGAAGGTGCACAGCACAAAGTCTCGTGCGTGTCCTCCTGCTGCTTGAAGGTCTTCATCCAATCGTGAGAACTTTCTCTCCCAAATAATAAGAGAAAAATAAGCTGCTAGCAACGTTTTTTGCTTTCACTCGTGGTCTACGCCGTCACCTGCTTGGTCCAGGTGGACCGACCTTGGTGGACCACACAGTGCACTTTCAGCCCATCGATACGTGTAGGCAGGGCGTGTGCAGGGCGTGTGTAGCACGATGCGCCACTCTAGCACTTGACCGATCCCACTGACAGTTAAATATGAAGAACTGTTCACGGCGGCGTTATTGTGTCGTTCCTTCTCTTTTTCACACACATTTCAACACCTTCCCATCCTTGAATTCCTAGCCACACCCTTCCCCTCTCAGCACATGTGCTGCTCCAGTGAGACTTTAAACCACCCCCCCTCCACACACACACACACACACACACACACACACACACACACACACACACACAGTAAGGATGCTTAGAAAAGGTTTACATAACAGCCAATTAACAGCCATTTCCTCTCTTCCACAGTCATATCCTATTTGACATGCATACATCCAGAGTACTTTATGTTCTCCTGTGGCTTATTTCCAGAGCTGCAGAACAATCTTGATATGCAATTCCTATTTTGCCAGAAGGCAAACTGTCTCAAAACACTCACATAAAACATCAGATTTTTTTTTTAAATGAGGAAAACAGTGCAGGCAAGTGAACTGCGTGTGAGAAATGCACTCAACATTGAATTACATTTTATTCATTTAGCTGAGCGAATGTATGTGGCCATTATGGAGAAATGCAATAAGTGCAGACAGCAGCATCCAGTATAAGCTCGGCATCGGCAGCCGGCCCATTGATTGGCTGCAAGGTAAGAGGACTGTGTTTCTGAGCCCCCTGGGGTGCAAGCAGAGCCCCGCTGTGGGAGGTGGCACATCTCTTATCCAAGGGGCCTGGAACCAAGCCCCCGGCAGGAGCAGAGCCACGCTGGCAGCTGCGGGGGAGATGCGATGCCACCAGGACCCACCCAGGTCAGCAGACCGCTGACCCTGAGAGGGATGCAGGGCACCGAGCCACCTCCACGGCCTTGCGCCGCAGACGCCTCCTCACAAAAAGAGGCGAAGTGTCTCCTGTGTCAGCATCGCATTCACAGGGAGCCAGACAAATGTAATCTCAGTTCTGCTCCCCTTTTTCATCTCTCACCAGATAGCAAGATGGAGGACCAGTCAGCTGTTTTCAGTCCTCATCTTGGTGACCCACTGTGTAGTCAGGTTTCTATCTGCTAAACCAATTCATTAACTTGTTAGATGTCAGTGAAAGAATCACTGCACACATTAGCCGAGGGTTTATTTTTAATCACCATCAAAATTAAGCGTCTGTTGATGTTAGCAAAATGTTTCCTGCTTGTGCTGCTAATAAAATATATTCTGTAACGATTGAAGTAAAGGAAACATTTGGCGCAGCCATATTATTTGCTTGATCATGATTTGCAGAAAAAGAAAAAAAAAAACTACAAGGAAACAAAAAGTCATTGTGTTGTCTAACCAACATATAATAACCAACTCCATAACAGGGAGCTCACAGCTGACTTTCGGCTGAACTATATTTGCAACGTGTGAGATTTTTTTGTCCCCCCCCCCCCCTTTTTCCCTAGCATCAGGCTTGGCTTTCATATTTCTCTCTGTTTTCCAGGTGTCAGGGCCCCTCTTCCCCTGCCAGACATTTGCGGTTCACATGAGGGAAGTGACCTCACGCCGCACCTCCCCACTGCTGGGGAGACTGAGTCGGGTTTCCTCTCCGTCTCCGCCATTTCAGTCACCCTAAGGGGAGCTTCCTGATGACGTTCGGCCTACAGGCCTTTCTGTGACCTTCCAGAGCCAAGCTCACACTGGGTGCCACGTGTCGATATGGCCCCTCCCATCGGCTCCAAGTCCTATTGTCTGGATTTGAGAAGAACGCTCATGATGGTGGCTACAGCTGAGCACATTTTCCTTTCCTGGGAATATTTCGTATTGTTGCGTTAACAATACCACAATGGCAGCAACGCAGGGTTAAATATGCCCCCGAGAAACCGCGGCAGTTTCCCCACACGTGAACAGCTGTCGTTCAGGGCGGCAAGGTGACTGAAGGGAAGGACGGAGCCGGAGAGTGGTTGGATCCAAATAAAATGGAAGTAATATAAACGCAAAACATCAAACGCGAGTACTGGGAAGGACAACTGTAGACATGTATAAACATTTTAGAGGCCAGTTGTCCAATGAAAAGTTCAGATGAGAGCAGAACAGAACAGAACACAGTGCATAAACTAAGCATCAAACCCTTTGACAGTTTCTCTTTATGAAAAGTTACCCGTCTGTTAAAACGTTGGCTTTTTCCTTTCCGCCGCTGCACCTTCCTGACCCCAGGCACTGCTGGGTAACTCAGCGAGTAACCACTAAATGGGACCTGACTTGTTGACCTTTATTTATCTGTATTTACTCTTGTCCGTGTAAAAACATCATCAGCACGAGCCGGTGAGTACAAGGGCATCAGTCATGTTTAATGATCTCGGAATCATAATACTGAACAGTCTAAATAAACACAACAGAACGATATGAGCGGACTCAGGATGACCTGCAGGTGGGTGTGTGCAACGCAGGGCTTCATCACGGTTGGCCGGCCACGGGGTCTTTGTCCTGTTTTCGCTGTTTCTAAAATCTTCACGGCGAAATACGCAACTTGGTCCTCCCCTTCTACAAGCCTACTTTTTTAGCAGCAAAAACACATCATGCCTTTGTGTCTGCGTGTGTGTTTGAGCACGTATTTGCGCGCCACATGAAAACGGAATATCTAACGGTGCTGTTAAGAAGGTTAAGAGCTAACCGAGCTCTTTTGTGGACAGCCTTGTGTGTGAGAGGTACCGATTTCCTCATATTTGTGTACAGAGCGGGCGACACACGGCAGCCTTAAGGGAGAAAGCCGGCTTGCCCCACTTCCTAAATCACCCCCGTGAAGCTTTTCCCAAGTCTGTCTGGCCTATAATGACTTCTTAGGGGCTCCGTGTCCAGGAAACGTGTTGATCTCTAATCTCCCTTATTTTATTTGCTCAGAAACGGTGCAAACGGCCAAAACGTCTCTTACAGCTGTGAATTTGTAAGGTCCGTGTGCAAGATAATGATGCAGGACTCGGCTGCGGCGAGGGGTATTTCAGCTTAATGGGCTCGGCACGGGAACGCTGTCGGCAGAGAATTGATGGCGCCGCCAGCGTCCCGCTGCCCCCTCTGTCCCCTCAGTGTAATGAGGTGTCAGGGATGGGGGAGCACGAGGGGGGCAGCGTGGCTCATGCGGGCGGCCCTCACAATTGGGAACGGGGGCACGGCTACAGAACAAACACAATAACCGCCCTCGGTTAGGGGAGCGTCACGCCTTAACACGATTCTGCTCGCCAGCGTAACAGCATTTACATTGAGCAGGATCATAAATGATTCCTACCGCAGCGGCAGGGATAAAATACCCAGACTACACTTTCCAGCAGGGCGCTGTTTCCACTGAGCTTTGAAACGCCCCCCACATTGTATTTCTCCACATAAAGCAGCAACAATTTGTCATGCCGAACAAAGGATGCAGAGGCAACTTTGTTTAAATTATTTAAATCATAATGGCAAATTAACTGTTTAATAATTGACAGGTCAATGATTCATTTCTCAAAAGGAAATAATTTGTGGAAAGCAGTTGTAGTTTTGAACCATATTTTCATCCGACGTCCAACATTTATCGGAAATGCTGAACGGTGCCTCTAACAGTAGCGTGACTCTGTTTTGTGGAGCGGAGGACAAAGGCGGTGATTCCGCATCCTTTATTATTTCATATCGTGGACATTTCTGAGCTAAACGTTCGAAACCTCTACGTCTAGGATGTACCCCGACTCACCCTGTGCTTCCAAGATAGATGATCTCCGTGACCCTGCTTTGAATTATTGATGATTGAGTTTTAATTTTTATATTGGTTGAAGTTAATGAAAATGTTAAGTCAAAGGCATTTTTTTTTTATAGCTGTATCCAGGACTTTTATGGAACCTATGCAGAGGATAAATTGAGGAAGGTCTCTGTTATTACTCTTTTACCGACTGCGTAGATAATGAAGGAGAGACCTTTGGGGCGCTTGCGAAACACAGCTCTTTCTTTAACGTTTGAAGGTCACAGGCAACAGGAAATCTGGTTCTCTCGTGTTTGGGGAATTTGTATGGTTTCCAGCGATCTTGACCGTGACCCTCCCATTGTTTGAAGACAGATGTGCAGGTTGGTGCCGAGCCGAGCGCCGCTCCCCTGCAGCAGACATACAGGCCCTGCCCCTCCGTGCGCCAAGCGGGCCCCCTCCCTGCCCAGGCCCTGTTCAGCACTGCACCTTGCCGCTCTGACACCTGACACCGCAATGCAGAGCGAGCGGCGCCGCCCCGGTGGACACGGGGAAAGCCAGGCGAGTGCATGCTTGCGGGCGTGAGCATGTTTCTGTCTGAATGTGTGTATGTGCGAGCGCGGGTGCGGCGGCAGGCGAGGAGATGGAGACAAGCCTATGGCTCCCAGGAAGTGTGCAAGGAGGGTTAAGGTGTCAAGGAAAATGTCCACAAAGAGCCGGGCAGGGTTCCAAATCGTCTTGCAGCAGAACAGGTGGCGGTCACGGTCCACATGGTTCTGACAGGACGGCAAAACCACACGTGTGAATACAACCACCAGCGCCCTGGGCTGTGGAGCAGTTGGGACCGGCCCTGGTCCTGCTCTACGGAAGCTGACCGCCTCCTCAACCCGCAGCTCCCCCACGGGAACATGCGGCCCTCCTACCGACAGCCAGGATGGCCGGAACGGAGCGGGGCCTCAGTTTCTCACTCGGTGTGGGTTTACTCCGTGTCACCGGGCGTGTCACCTGCTTGGATCAAAGTGATTTGCCTTTCTTTCATGCGATGCACACAAATGATGAAAGGTTTACCGCAGCGAGAGGGGAGTGCTCAGAGAGGGCGCTAATCGCTCCGCTGGGGTGCTGCCTGCACAGGAGGCCACCGGGGAATTCCTGCTCCAGAGGAGGGAACGAGCTAAAATATACAAATATATTCAACGGGAAGTTTAGCTCTGCAATGTCTGCAGGGGGCAAAGAGACGTGTGACCTGATTGTGCGAATCCGTGCGCTCCACTTTCGACAGCGGGAACGTGAGCACAACCGGCTAATGTAGCGCGGACAGTTTGTCATTTCACAGAAGGACGAGAGCCATTTAGCCGCTACGTTGATGATTTTATCGGCCGCTTTCTACGCGATGTCTTATGTCGTTAATCTTTTCATTACCGGTGTTTGTTTTTTGCTTCAGAAATCACATACTGCAGTTTAAAGTTGTTCCGATGGGTCATAAATGCCACTTCATTAGCAAACAAATGCAAGGAAGCTCAGATAAGTCTCCGCAGAATAAGTCTGTAAAAATCAAAGGTGGAGTGATCTGGTAGCACGGTGGCGTACGATAAAACTTGGCAAGCGTGTAAACCAGTTGGTTGCGTTCTTGATAAAAAAAGGCCGAGTTCACCCACGCTGTCACCTTGCACAAATTTCCATGGAAATGCAGACTGACGCACTTTAAACACTGTCAACGCTAAAAACATCTTCACTTGTGTGAAACTAATTTCCTATAAGTGGCTGTAGTTTTTTGTCGACGAAAGTCTGTGTGAAAGAGTGTAAGCATTGGTGTAGAAGGGGTTTGGGAGGTCAACCTGGCTCACAGGTGACAAACTTCTTTGCAAAATGGACCGATCCCTTTGAACTGAAACTGGAACAGCTATTCATTTAGACAAGCGATATATCTCTTTTTTTTAACCATTATCAGTTTTAACAGTTTAACATTTTTAGTACCACAGAGTCCCATTTAAAACAAAGCTGTCCTCTCATATATTGGGTTTCTACTCTGTAGCTCCCAGAACAGGAGCTGCACGATGGCCTGAAATGTGAGCTTTGAATTGTTTGTGTTTATTTTCCCAGCAGTCTGAATGGCTGGGTTGCACTCAGTGTCAGAGAGGACGTGGCTCCCATCCTGCCAGCCGACCGAGGGACCGGGGCAGGTAGGCTGACCCCCAGGGTGAACCGTGACACTGAGGATAAAGCACCTGTCGTCACCAGCAGCTCTGTACCTCTGTATCTGGGACCTGGAAAAGTGTCATCATTGGAGATAAGATTTATGACCAAAACCCTGTATTAAAAAAAGAAAAAGAAAAGGACGTGACAGCAGAGCCCCTTTTAATCACTACGTGTTTCCATTACATTCGTCCCTCCTTTGCTACACGGCACAAGGGAAACAGTCCATTTTCTCTCCAACATATTATTTAATAGCACATTGAAAGTAATTCTAGTCGTCGCTCCATCGGAGGAAGCCAGTGCTGCAGCAAAAATACCCTTGAGCAAGGAACTTGCCCTGAACTACTCCAGTGAAAAATTCCATGGCATATGCACATATAACATGCTATATACAAGGTGTGCATGGTGTGTATAAAAGGGAAACAACTGTAAATAGCTTAGCATGCAGCCTAAGCGGCCTTGGACAAAAGTGTAAGTTAGATCAATCGCAACACACCTGAGCAGTATCTCACTGGAAGTGGCAAAGTATCATAGGCAGAGAGCAACAGTACCAACAAACCTGTTTGACCAGCACAGTGAACGCAGTGGAGATGCAACATCCCTTCTTGGTCAGCATGACACTGCAACGGCGCAGCAACACAGAAAGCATCACAGGCGGTGGTGGTGGCTTAGTGTTTGGAAAACCAAACTTGTGAGCCAAATGTCACCTGCCGATGTGAGAGCCTGCTGCTGTAGCTGTTCTGCTACGTGGAACTCATGTCTGTTCTAAAGGAAAATCACCTGAACGACTGAAGTGAATGAAATCTGGTACTCAGCCAGCATAAGCAGCCTCTGAATATAGTGTTCTAGAAACACACCAGGGTTTTCTCTGAACTAAGAATACCTAGTGGAGCGCAATAATGCATCTCGGAGAGCCAAGGGGAGCTAAATTGCCCTCCGTGATCTGAGGCATCTGAGAAATCTTTAGTGCAGTACTTCAACGCTCCATGCAAAGAGTGCAGGGTGAACACAGGCCTGGGATGAGAGTCGCCTTCTCTGGCTGCAAGAAAACATTCCTGGGAGACAAAGAGGCTTTAGCTCATAAAAGACCTCAGGAAAACATGGAGCTCACTGTAGGGCGAGTGAGGCTTGCAGCTCAGCAAACCAGAGTTCGGTCATAAATAAAACGTCACCGCTAAACGCAAGTGACCGCGCGAGTTCGAAAGCATGGCAGCAACACACACATCATAAGCTGCTGTTCTGTGAAGGAGCAGAACATAACCCGATGTGCGTTACTCAGGAATTGTACTTTCGGCACAGGAATTACCAAATATGGGGTGGACGCCCATCATCAGAATTAGTCCCTGCGATGTCATCTGCAATTCAGTAGGATATTTGTCACGAAAAACATACATTTCAAACTTGAAAAATAGGTACTCCGTACCTGTAGGTTTAGGCACAAACATGGGATCAAATGGCAATGCTGCCTTTACAATATTTCTTTCCAAATAATTCATGGAGAAACCACTTTCCTCAGGTCTACAAAGACTCACATTGAGCAGTGTGTATTTGTGACATTTACTCCAGTGCGTAATTACTATAAAATGTTCTTTTCACCTCTTCACATGTGTCAGTGGGGCTCTGCACCCCCCCGGGACTGAACCGCACATGCCCTGGAAGACCACATTGTTTCCCCGTTATTCGCTGACAAAAGAACTGCAAACAGAGGGGGAATCTGGACAGGATCTGGCCCGAAAAGTTCTAAGAATAGAAGTTTACATCTTGTTTTCAGACTAACAAAACTCGCTGTGCTGCATCACAACAGCCAGAACCATAAACCTTCATGGAAGCCAGAACTTTGATCACAGGCAGTGTTTTTCAGGCCTTACCCTTCCAGCAAGGCTTATGGACCAGAGTAGTTTGGATGGCTGTTCACAACACCTTGCGCTGGTTTTGGTCTGAATCTCAGTGGCTGCAGAGGAAAGACTTTAGCACCAATGCATTAGCCGTCCCTGTTGTACCTTCTGAACAAGGCATTTCAGTTATGTAAACTTTTTAAATATGTCCACTTGAATAACAGAACTATTCCGTGATAATGTGCTCTGCAATAAAAAAAAAAATAACTGTAAAACAATGGTGACATTCAAAAGATAATGGAACTCCAGCACTTTCTTGCTGCAGAATCCTCAGAATCCGGTCCAGCACCATATTAGACAATATGCATCGTGGAGTCTTAGTTCCAGGCACGAGTGTGGTGCTTCTAGGCAAACATTCCATCTGCATTGTAAAAGGATCTTGTCAATTGTCTTTGAAAATGCAGTCTATGGAAGAACAATGCAGAAAAGAAAGTTTTGGAAGATGCGCTGCAGGAAAAAAACCAACAAATGTAGTTAAGTTTCACAGTGAATTTCAAATGGGAGGGATTTATTAAACATTTCTATGGCATATCTGTGCCAGCCAGTGTATAAAAATCTTCCGAAAAATGAAACAAAACCCCCAGAATTTAGGGGGATCACGCCTGTACAAACCAAACCAACTGGATTCATGGATAAAGATTAGGATGAGGAATTCACAACTGAAAACACTGTAAGTGAGCAGATAATATAGACTAATCACTCTTTCTTTCATTCTTACCTTCCATTTGTTCCTGCCAATGTTATGGCTCAATGACGGCGAGAACGAATCTGGGCTGAGCTTAGCGGGATTCCTCAGATCCCTCTCTGGATGAATACAGGAGCACAAAGGGATGCACAGGACCACGAACCACTCTGCCAGATGATGGACCCCAAACGCTGTGACTGCTGCCCAGCAGGAGAACGAGACCCTAGACAGCCAAGAGGACAGATGGAGATGAGGGTAGAAAGAACGGGCAACAGGAGATTATTCCGAGGTTTCAGTCTTTAGTGTAGCAAACAGGTGATGAACTATTAACAGCAGCAACCACAGTTATGTACAAATAAGAACCAAACTGGTCATAACAGCTACATTTAAATTTACAGCCATAACAGCTGCCATTTTCTCACCCAACTGGCTGTTGGACAAAAACAAAAAAGCCTAAACAAAACCACACAAAGGGTTCAGTCCACACAGCATTCACAGACACAAAATACAGCTACTGTATTGTACCGTCTCCAGTTTCCCACTTTTCCCATTGAGAGCTACGTACAGTACTACCCGATTGCGCATCTTCTGAGGGCCTTCGTCCTGCTGGAAATAATACCTTCAGGTAAAAGGCTACAACAGTCCATACTGGTGGGTTCGCAAGGTAAAACACAAACTTACCCACAAACATAGTGGAAGGATTACTTTCCATAAAACAGCTGTTCTCGGCAGAACCACCATATTTGTTGTGCGCCAGAACTACTTCTTCACTGCCGTGCTTTGCATTAACCTGCAGAAACAGGCGAGGGTCTCTGACTTCCACCCTTTCCCTCTCCTTGTCTCTTTACGGATATCCCTGAAGACCCTCAGCCCCCCGCTGTTGTTCTCCAATCTTATAATGTCAGCCTGCAGACGATTTCCCCTTGCAAGCAAGGGGGCACCAATTACATGAAGGACGCAAACCAAATGAGTAAGAGGAACGAAACCCAATTACGGTGTGACAGAGGAACGGTGCCGACAGAGACCTGGCTCCCAGCAGCAACCGAGCCAAAAAAACGGACAATGCAACTGTGCCTAATGCTTCTAAGGCTGTATGCTCCAGAGATTGGGGATCCTTCTGTAGAACCAGGCTTTGAGTTGGCTGGTGAGCTTAAGATAAAACCATTAACACAGAATGGCAAGATGGGTGGACAGAAAGCTTTGTTCTGAACATTTTGGATTGAGCCTGTAGGGTTACAAGTGCATAACTGCCTACGGGCCTAAATGTGGGGGGTAGGGGATGAAACTGGGGGGGTTGCTTTGCAACCCGGTGGCCCCTGAAAAGTAACAGAGTCGAAAAACACCCACGTGTTGCTAGATGGGGATTGGTCTCCTCCCAATCTCTACGAGGTGCTCCGGGGAGGCTGTGCTGGTAACTGAGCCGTCGAGCTGCCACTATATCACGTCTCACTCTGCTGAGATCCATGCCACGAGTCCCGCTCCACAAGTCCTTCTCTGCCAAGTCCCACTTCACCAAGAAGCGCTTCACCGAGTCCCGCGCCACCGGTCCCCGCTCTGCCGAACGCTGCTTTGCCAAGTGCCACCCTCCACCAAGGAAGCCCCGCGAGTTCACAGCAGGAGCTGGATTACCTACCTTTGGCCGTGAAGTGCCGTTCCTTTCAATTAGCGTCCCTCACCGTGAGTGCTGTCGCTCAGACACAGTGACAGCAGGAGCACCAGGCTGGGGGCAATGGGGGTGGTGGGTGGTGGGTGGTGGGGGGGTTGGTGCAGATCGGCCCCATGAGCCAATGCAAGACTGTAGCGTCTACCACGGTTTTGCAAGATGTCAAACCCTGGGGACCCCGCCACAGTATGTCACAACAAACAGAGCACAGCCCAAGGATGTGTGCTGCCATTTGCCATTTCTACCCTCATTGCAGAGAAACGGGCTGTGAATGAGGTGTCATTCCGTGAACGACTCCCTCTCTGTTCATCCAAGGGAAGTGGAGGCAGCGGATGACTCTGGCAACGTGAAAATACACGTCTCGCTTGTTAGCAATGGCTTGTGGCAGAATTTACATGAAAAATAGCACTAACCAGGAGACAAGTGAGTCACTGCCACTGAGCTCATGAAAAAAGTGATATAAATGAGCGTAGTGTGAAAGGGGGGCTGGAGGGGCAATGCTTTTTTGTAGCAGGCTTTGCAGGCGGAGCAGGGAGAGAGCGACAGGGCCTGAGGGCTGATGGGGGTGGGAGGTACGGGGGTTGTTTACGCCGAGCTCGCCTAAGAATCGAGGTGGAGTTGCCTCCCGCCTATACCGCCCGCACCCCCCCCCCCCCCAACCCTTCGTGGCTCTCAGGGGTAGAGCCTAGGGGCCGGAGATCGTAAACAGGGGAGGAGGCACCAGCGAAAGTGTCCCAGCAGATGCTGCAGGGGCCTGTCGGGAACAAAAGCCAAAGTCTCAGTCCAAATTAGAAAACAACAAGCGGGAAACAGCTCGCACCCAGGCTGACACGCACCCACACCCACTGCTTCGCTGCCTAAGGTGCTTCACTGGGAGGAGCGGAGATGTGTCACCTCGCTTTAGCGCTGCAGCCAATGTGATTATAGCTCTAATGGACTCATGTCACTTTAACCTTTATGCCTTTAATACGCCATGCTTTATCCCACGTACCTAGACTTCCAAAACTTTCCAACAGCCACCTTGGAGGGGGTTCAGTAGAAGTTTGGAAAGCATTTAAGGCGAACGAGGGAGAGGGAGCGAAAACAGCCGCTGTTGCCTTTCTTCACATCGACCGCAAAGACCTGTCTTGTTTTTCCTGGACACAGTGCAGCATTACAGAAGAATCTATTCCACTTACACCTTGACAGCAAAGACAGGCTCTGCGTGAATCTGTCAGTCACCAGTTCTGGCCTTCTCAACCTGGGCTCTAAGTTCTAAATTGTGGGAAGTATCAGATGTGTTTTGCAACTGCGTTTGTTTAGAGCCACGCCGAGTTTGATTTGGAACGGTCTTTCCAGTAATGCGCGAAAGGAACCTGGGTACGCGCACACCCCGATCGCGGGGCACGCCGACAGCACTGACACGTCTCTCAAAGTCACAGCCGCCAAAGCTACGGCCAGGGAAAGAGCGCGAAGCAGGAATCCAACCAGCTGCAGGCCTCGCATTGCTTCATTTCGCTGCAGAGTCAAGACACATCCACGGAAAGACGGTTTCACATTTTGGCTTCCAGAAGATAACCAGCTCTGACAAAACCATATATCCACCTCATCTGGGCCATGTGTATCATGTAAAACCATCCCCAGTCAGCCCTTGTGCGGAAGACAGCCTCTCTGTTCTTCTGCCATTTCCCCAAAGATCTCATCTTTACCGCACACTTTCCGTCTTAATTTCGGCCAAAAGCGGGATCGAAGCCGACAGAAAGTTCCAGCAAAAAAGCTCAGCGTGTAGTCGCTGCGTTTTCGCCCGTCGCCCGAGCATTGAGCGGCGCGGCCTTCTGGATCAGATTACCTCATTCAGTTCTTCAGTATCTAATCCACCTGATTATATGAAGAAAGAGCAACAATCAATCAAGGGAGTTTTCTGTGTGTTTCTGCACATCTGCTGACCAGGTGCTTCACCGCTGCGAGCGTTAAGCGATGAAGCCCTGCGTCGGGCGGCGTCAGCGACGCCGCTGCGCTCGCGTGCCAGGAGCTCTCCAAGTGTGCCGAGCAGGTATCTGAACGATGAGCGAACGATTTGCTGGGTGTCGGCTCTAGTTCTGCTCACGCGTTGGTGATATCAGAGACTGCGCACGGCTCGACAATCTTCTGATAAAGCTGGCAATTAAGACATAATATGTAACAGCAAAATAAACACTCCCACATTTCTGTCCAGGGCTGAAGCTGTGAATGATGACTCATGGAGCAGATTCCTGCACTGAGCTAAAGAGGAGGAATAAAGGCAGGTTATTCGGAGCTCTGCACAAAGTCCTCGCGTGATTTTTCCGTCTTCAGACTATGCTTCACGAGTGTTTGAGCTTTGGGGAGGGGGGTGCCACAGGAGCCCCACCCCCAAGGAAGCACTTGAGTTGGATTAAATAATAGCTTTCAATGAAAATGCTGCCACAGCAAATCTGTGAGGACAGAAAAATATTCAAAATGTTTAAACTGGTGCTAAAAGACCCCCCCCCCTCCCCAAATCCTCTAAAGAATAAAAATCGTGATCTTCACAAAGAGCTTTGAGCCACGAGGATGGATAGACCATCTTGGCTCAGCTTGACACAAATTTCAGTGAAATCACTTTGAAGGGAAATTTGTAAATGATTTTTGAATGCCTCTTTTTTCCATTGTGCGGAGGATTAAGTGGTGTTTGCCGCGAGATGAGGTGACAAAGACAGTGACAAACACTTGACTGGCGGACCGAGAGCTCAGAGACGGGGGGCTGGCGATGGTTCAGAAGGGTGCGGTTTGGGGCCATAGTTTCTGACTGACTGAAGGAGGGCAGGTAATATATACGTCCAAGGGTGCTACTCAGCCTCAGCAGCCCACCCCCTAAGCCAGTAGACAGAATGCATGAATTGAGATGAATATTGTCAGTAAAGACAAGGTCCCTCCCCAGAAGCGCAGGAGGACACCTCCAGCAGACATGTTCCCAACAAGTGCCGCTTCACCTGCATTAATGCTCCACTCAGGCCAATGCTGCGTCTTTTGTAAAAACCATAGTTCACGTCGAGGTATTTATCAAAAATCAAACTGAAAGACTTCCCAAAACTGAATCAATGTGGTAAAACTGTGTTCTGGTGCGGAAGACGAGTTATACGCTAAGGATCCTCTTGTAAAGTTGGAAGGTTTAAATCAAAGCCTCTGTGCCTTTTTTCTCAATTTTTTTTTTTTTTTACGGCTGACAGTTGCCTTTAGTGTCAAAAGCGTGTCGCCGGTCTTTAGTCGTCTTTTTGGATAAAAAAGCAAAAGAAGGATGAATTTTTTGAAAAAACTCACAACTTTGGTAACTTTATAATAACTGGACTGAGACCCTGATGTCAGTTATCGGTTCGAGTCCAAATGCTTTACAGATCAGACTCGGACTTTGCGCTGACGTTTCATCCGTGCAGCTCGGGCCATTTGGGCCGAGCCGGGTTTGCCTCCCCCTCGGCCCCCCTCCTTTCCTTTGAACAAGTGGCATTCAGACAGGTTCAAGTGGGAAGAAGCGCGAAAGCGGGGAGACGGCTGCTGTGACACGGAGCACAGAAACAGACTTCATTAGCATTTTGGGCTTATTGTAACACCTCACCCTCTCTGCCCCCACCAATCCGCCATTCCCTGCAACTCAGCGCTGCCATGAGTGCACAGCCACCCTCCCACATAGATGTCACACAGGCTTTCAGAAGCTCTAGTGGGAGTGGGACAAGGGGGTGCAAGGAGGGGGGGTTTCACTGAGGCATGACCACCCAAGTGCTCCTTCCTCCCCATTACAGTAGTCCACACGTGAAGCCTTTCTGGTCCACAGTCAATTACCCCCATCTGGAGTGAGGCACAGGTTTGTCTCGGGGTCTAATAGCTGCACACTTCGCCTGGCAGGGAAGGGGAGGGGAGGGGAGGAGGAGTGGTGTGAAAAGCAGGCAATCTGTCCACCGGCGGAAAGTAATGACCTGATCTGCCGTTGACCGAAATGACGGGCAAGAGGTTATGTCCAAAGATGGTGGGGGAGGGGCCATCCGACGGGGGCGGGGGGGGGGGTTACTGAATTAGAAATTCCTGCTGTGAGCAGTTGAGGCCCAGCACACCTGAGGTGTGGCGTTTTACCCCGTTACCTGCCAAGTATTCGCGTAACCTGAAGGTAGCTGTTTCGGGGTCCACGGTGGTATCCCTCACTCCCTCCAGACACGAGACGTCACATCTGGAAGGGTCGATCTCCCCGGCCGGAGGAAGCTGTCCATCTGCAAACCAGTACCGCCAGGCCACAAAGACCCCTTTTTTCATGTGGCTCCTTTCAAACAGCACGGCCACGTCTGAAGCATTTCCATTCGCCTTTCACCGGATCAAAGCCCAGCTCTGGGAGATGACCAGGAGCAGGCCAGCTTCCCAGGCCAACGCCAGCTCGCCCCCCATGGCGCACGAGCATATGCCATCCACATGGCTGGCACAGGACAAAGCGCTTGAAGAGGGTTCAAAGGAAGCCCTGATCCGTGCACCACGCATTGTGGAAGCAACCTATTAACGTTGGCTTTTCTCAAAGAGTAATGAAAAAATTAAGAAGTAAAAACTATTGTGAGGCCGGCCAGCTCCGCAACGTGGAAACTGCCTGTTTAAACTCACATTCTGCAGATGGCAACCTTTGAACCCAAGCATCTTGCTTCATGGAGGGCTGCCACTAGGAAACTGGCTACATAAAAGAGGCTCTTCTCTTTCAATTTTCTCCAATAAACAATTCAGACATTTGGAAAAAACAGAAAATCCCGCTTAGGGCACAGAGGAAAACCAGGTACTGGAGTCGCTCTGCAGAAAACAGCAGCTGTTCCCTGTCCACTCCTGCGCTGTCCGTCGCCGTACATTTGGCAGATTGTTCGCAACACGAACATCTAGTCAGGCTGCGCCGATGACCAGCAACATCAACGCTCATGCCGACGTTCTCCCAAGCAAACAAGTTTGAGGGACGTGGACGTTTCCAGCGGAAAGTCGAGGAGACCTTGTAAGATCGACATACGCGCGACAATGGAATAAGCGGAGACGGCGTTCCTCAAAACCACGACAAGTGATGAGAAATGAGCTCCGTCAGCCATCTTTTCGTCACATGTGATATTTACCTCGTCCTGCCCATACAAAGGTTTGTACAGCTAATGTGAAATGTATTTAGGAGTCAAAGTCCTCGCTGAGGTAGAATTTTGCAGACGGTAACACTGCACCGCACTGAGCCATTAGGTCCAAACCAGCTCAAAAGGCACTCAAAGCATCACATCAGCCAGGCATCTATGGGCAGCTCTGCATGTATAATGAAATGAAATAATGCAGCCAACGTTTACACCTTTAAAGAGAAATTAGACTGCTAAAAGCAGGAGTCCTCAGATAAATCCCACAAATGGCAATATTATAGGATTATTCTGATCCCTACCAGATTGTTGCTAAATTCACGACTGGGGATCGCTTGCCTCGGCAGCATGCGCGCATTGCTGTAAAACCGCTCCAGAAATGATTCGGCTGGAAACGTGGGAGTAAAGCTCTCAAAACTGCTGCACAATCAATCACACGCAACAGCACAGCACCTTAAAAGAAACGCGCTCATGTCCAGTCATTAGTCATGGGTTAATTCCCATGTCCTTAGGAGTGTTTTCACTTCATTTCTCATTTTTATCATTCCAGAGCCGGACAGGGAATTCGAGGGGAGTTCTTTCCCACCAATTCAGACTCCTTCTCCCCATCTCCCTCGGTATCTGGAAGTCCCCGCTTGCACTGATTTTCCACCGATATGGTCGAAGACTCATCTCTGTGTTGCTGGCAGGCCTTCGGTGACTGACGTATCTGGAGCACGAACCGCTTCGCATGCTTTCATTTCACCAATAACGCTCATTAAGAGGGAACAGGATCTATCCCAAGAAAAACAAGGAAGAGGATGGAGCAACCAAGCATCTTCCTTAAATAATGGATGAGCAAACACTCCGTGTTCACTGAAGTCAATGTTAAATACACAAGCAGAAAGGGTAACGCACCTTTAAGCCAGGGAGCGTCTATTGATAAAAGCGGTGATTTGAAATGGCCTATAAGCCACACAAGTGCTCTATTTCAAGCTTCAAAGCAATTTTCCTAAAAATCAAGACGCTTTATAGCTACCGGCACAAAAGTCACAGAGGACTCGCCAAAGAAAAGAGGACAAGGACCAGCACTTTCTGTAGAGGCTGTTTTACCGTGAAGGAGATTTATTTGTCGTGTGTTTGCAGACGCAGTGCATGCAGGGAGAGCTGAGAAAGTGTGTGTGTGTGTGTGTGTGTGTGTGTGTGTGTGTGTGTGTGTGTGTGTGTGTCCTTGCGAGGTGAGGAGAAACAACACGCAGCCAGAAGCGTCATCAAGGAGACATACGTTCATCTCACCCCTCACACACGCCGCACAGCCATCACAGCCCAGGATCACGGAGCCCTAGAAACTCCCGACTGGCACTTGGGCAAAGGGGCTGATGTCACAGGTACAAAAGTGCCACTTAAACTCTCTGACAGCCAAGTGGTGGCCTGGAAGCGGCACACAGACATGCAGAGAGATGGAAGTGAACGGGGCGAGATAAGAGGTTCCAGAGGCATTGAAAGCACAGATCTCTGAGGTGAGATACCAGCTCCTCTCAGCCAGACGCCTTCTGGCCTCCTCTTTTGTGCGTGCGAGCGACTGCGGTCGCCTTCTGTAGTCGAGATCGGAAACCCCTCTGCGGCGGCTGCGTGAAAAACTAAGCACCCTGACACATATTTCACTTATCATTTATGCAAGTCATTATTCATTATTCATTATGTCTTAACATGATTTATGGTTCTTCAAAAAGAATGGAAAAATTAATTCAATTCTACCTAATTTCACACTTTGACTTTTTCTGTCCTAATAGAAATGTGCTGAGAGTTACAAGTTCTCGCCCCTGAATAAATCTCCCCGTAAGGGACTCTGACGGTAATAGCTTTTCCGGAATGTTGTAGCTCAGTTACCTACTATTGACAGAGTCACATTTACATATTTAGCCGTCGTGTTTTTTTTCCTCCAAAGTGACTTACAATATTAAACTTCTCACAGCAGCTGGGGAATTTTGACCAGAGCTACTTGGGGCGAGGACCTTGCGCATTGGTACAAAAGCGAGTGGCGGGACTTAATCCTTCCAACCCAAATTCAAGAGCTCAAACCACTGAGCTGGAATTGGCGCCGACAACCATCAGCTAAAAGAGCATTACAAACAATCATTCTGACTGCAACCGAGCGCTTTTCCAGGGACCTTTCTCTATCGGTGGTGCTCTGCCAACTCGAGGGCCGTCCCTGTCACCCGGATTCGGGTCACCGTGTCACAGCGGGGGAAAGGGAGGAGAACACGCACATTTCGGAGGAGCACCGCGGAGTTTCGAGTGCAGAACGGTCTGCTGTAGGACATTTAAAGAGCCAGTTCTGCCTACGGGCAGCGGGGCCTGCTGTGCCCATATTGGCTGGTCAGGGACATCACCTCGCTCCTGTGCTGCACCCCCCCACCCCCCAGACCTGCTCCTCCCTTCCGCAGCACCTTCCGAATGACCGCGGCCCCTCGGCCCCTCAGCCACATCTCCCAGAGGTTCGGAGGCATCACGCCTTACTCAGAGCGACGCCTGTACTTGCAAGACCGCTCCTGAACTGAGGCCTGGCCCTGGTCTCTGTGGCAACCCCTACAACACGAGCAGAATGTCTCGAACCACTGGCGGCTTCCCTGCCAACGCTCTGCTGCACGGCGTCAAAACAAAGCCCCACTTAACCGGCGTGCAAACAAACTTTCCAGCATGTCCGCTCTGTTAAAAAGGTTATTACACGAACTTACACTCTCGGAGCGAAGGAAGAAACAGTCGCGGCTTTATTACCACCATTGTACGTACAATCGCAAACAATATCGGACCAAAAGCGATCGCTAAGCCGGGATTTCGGAGCACAAAACACAGCAGGTGGAACGCTGCCACGGGCTTTAGCGCTGAATGAACGGGATATTTTGTCTCCTGCTTACCCCTCGCGTCCAGGCCCCGCTTTCAGAGCGCGGCTTTGGCAAAGCAGAGGACAATCAGAATTTGAATTTATAAACAAGTGTGAAACTAAGACGCTGGAATGCAGCGACACTACGCTAAACAAACAAGTTCAATGTAATCTTGCGCGTCACGCCGCTGGACGGCCCCGTGTGTTTTGACGCGAGAGCCGTTGGCCAAAGCATCGTTTCCCCTTTTTCTCGCACAGGTTTGGTGACCCGTCAGTTCAAACCCCCGGAAAGCGTCACTGTCCTCAGCAGAGCGGCGGCGCCGGAGACGTTAGCACACCCGCGAAGGCGTTTGCTGCCCATTTTATGCGATCCTACCACCGAGAATCTTTTCCAGTTCCCTCAGATTTCAGGGTTTCAGCTCATTATGAATAATCATAAGAAGATAAACCTGGAACAGAGAATTGCAGGCGAGATAAAACGGTTTTCTGTATCTCGCAGATGTGGAAATGACTCTCCTTACAGCCGGCAATCTGCATTGCTTTTTCGCTCTTAATCCATTCTTTTCCCTTCTGGGGAAAACAAGGTTCAACTTAACTGCGGCATTAAAACTTGGGGCTGAACTTCCCTAAATTCCTAGCAAGGGAGAAGGACTGTAAACTCCAAGCAAGATCTGTCACGAACCTCGAGGTTTGGGGCAAGCCGATGTTGTATAACATGCTGACGGTTTCAGCTTTTATTATGACACTCAGATTCCTCAGGTCTTCCTTTTACAGTCAGACTCCTATAACTGCGACCGATATTCAGGTATCGCTCTGCGAATTAGAAAAGGCCGGTTAGGCAGTCGGCCCAAAAGGGGCTGTAGGACATGCAAACTCTGGGCTTCTGCCTGAACACATACGGTGACCTGCAACCTCCAAATATCTTATTTCAAGGTGAAGGTGCTTATCTGCATACCCGCACGTGTGAAAAGTGTGTTATTTCTCCGCGTTTGGCACATCAGTTTGTACCACTGGTGCCACCAGACAGCGACATGCAAAACAGCACAATGGGAGGAACTAACTGCTTGTAAGCCCTCAGTCTGGGGGGGGGGGGGGGGGGTGTGTTTTTTTAGGGTGACCTTCACACAAAAGGGAATAGGGTGTTCGTGCAGTGGGGACGTACNGGGGGGGGGGGGGGGGGGGGGGGGGGGGGGGGGGGGGTGCTTGGTTTTTTTCTCTGATGTCGCTTCGTCACACAGGTCAGTAACTGTCAGCGTATCGAGGGGTAGAATCCGAGCTCGGGAGCTGTAGTACGTGGAGGAGGTGCTGTTACTGTCTGCAGGTGGCCTTAAAAACGGGATGAGTTAGGCCCGGAAAGGGTGAGGCCCAAAGATTGGAGTGTAATAATGTTATTGACGTGAGTGGGCGTGAAAACCCCCTTTCCACAGTAAAACACAGCCAAAGCTCCTCTGGGTGCCTCTTACAGCTGCGGCTTGTCTTCTCCACACGGGGCTGAACTTCACAAAGAACCCCTGCCTTCCCAGCGGACCACCAGCGGTCAGGATCACCTACCTGGTCTGGGTTTCTACAGGCCACCCACACCGAAGCAGCACTTTCACTTTGAAGTGAAACTGGTTTGCTGAAGCCACCTCAGTCTGCTAGGGGCGTGGGTGTCGGTCAACAACAACAAACGGGAGACGGCTCTCGGGGCGGCGGGGCTTACGGGAGAGTGCGGTCGCTTCAGAG
This sequence comes from Arapaima gigas, assembly GCA_900497675.1. NCBI lineage: Eukaryota > Metazoa > Chordata > Actinopteri > Osteoglossiformes > Osteoglossidae > Arapaima > Arapaima gigas. Next base: position 109,276 of record UFQX01000628.1, read on the forward strand.
AACGCCGCTCGGGATGCAGATGTAAACGGCCAAGCTGTGCCACCACCTCCCCCCAACCTGCCCCCCGGGCACTGGCTACGAAAACAGCCAAGCCCTCCTTGGACGCCTGCCCGGCATACCAGAGCCTGTTCATTAGCGCATATTTTCGCTAGCCGTTACTAAATTAGGAAACCAGAAGGCAAAGGCAGGCGGCTGCCAAAGAGAGAGAGGCCTGCTCGGGATTCGTTTGCAGAGGACCTGTGCCAGGCCTCCCCAGGACCATTAAGAGACACTCTGGCTCAAAAATAGAAGCAAAGACAGGGAGCAGGGCCAGACCGGGCCAGACCGGGCCAGAGCGGGCCAGAGCGGGCCAGAGCAGGCCCTGGACTCCCAGCCAGAAGCCCGAGGGACACAGAAGCAAACAAACACCCTTTCTAAAGCACCGCCAGAGTCAATAGGAAGCAGCTTCCCTCACGGCTTCGACAAACTACCTGAGACTGTGCTCGTAAGCAAGGTGTGTGCTGCTCACATCTGGGGCCTTGCTCTGTCTGGCTGCTGTAAATAGCCCCGCACGACCTCACCATCGAGTAAGACCCCTGGGCCGGCCTTCAGGTGGATGGGGGTCCACAGACGACACGTTGAGAGCACGAGGGCAGAACCTGTCGTCATCTGGGAAATGTAGTCGATCTGTTGTTACCATCACCACCACACCACACCCCCCCAAGCCGGAAGGGGGCCGGCTTGGTAGGGAAAGACCAAAGGAGGACAGCGCTCGCATCTTCTCCAACATCACGAGCAGAAGCTTCTGTCTTTGTTCGTTTTCTTGTTCCTTTTGTCTGAAGGTGTAAATGACTTAAGGAGTGTGAGATGCGCCTGAGAGGTGAGCTGTGAGCAGCACATCTCAGCTGTCTCAGGTGGGCTTTGTCAGGTACCTCCTACGGCACCAAGGTGTCAGGGAGGTAGAATTCCAGCAGACCCTCGCACTGATATGTGCTAAGGAACAGTTGAGAACTGTCACGTTACGCGGGTTTTTTCACAAACTTTCAGTGACAGACTAGAAGTTGGCTGTTGAACTAAGGCTGCAGGCTTTAACACGCGAGCGTCACGCTGCAGCGACACCCCGACCGTGGAAACACAGAGGATTTTTAGCGCTGCAACATAAAGCTTTGAGGAGCATTAATTAAAAACGAGTATAAAACACTGACGTGCATATTTAAGACAATATCGCTTCCAAACCCTGACGCTCAGAAATGTTTATCGCTGTCATCACATTAAAAATCAGTTAACTGATCCAAACTCATGTTAGCATCTGGCCTCCAAAGGTTTCCTTCCCGTTTCAGCAAGTGTCCAGACTGCTGGCGCTCAAGTGGAGAAAGAGGCAGGTGGTTGGGCTTAAAAAATATTCAATTTCCAAACAACTGTTTCGAGATGCAGCTCGGAGAGATGGCACATCATCACTGTCCTAGCATTTCGGCCTGGTTGTCACTTACCCTCTAATGACATTACTGTGCTCCTGCTATTGCCTCCGAACTGTGCGTGTCATTGAGACCCCTCATCAGCCAAGGACTGCAATGAATTTAATCATCCGCCTATTGACAAAGGAGTGACTTACAGAGCGGCACGTGTTGGAGTTCCAGCTCTGTGTTTCCTGGATGATGTAACTGGGTGATGGACTTTTTCTTCTACGAAAACAAGAAGCTAACATTTTACATGGTGACCACCAGCCTACTGCTGGTGGGTACTACTGTAAAATTATTTCTATGGTTGACCGTATCCTTCAACAGCTCAACTAGGACAGTAAGCACAAGCTGCCTTAGCATTTTTCTTTGACTTCCTGCTTTGTCTCAACCATCTTGGATCTTGGTACATTCTGGTTATTTTGGAGGACTTTAATGCATCTTCATCCAGTGCTTCTTAGTCCTACCTTTTAGGTGCTACATTTCTATTATCTTCACGCCACGGTTGCCCTTAAACTTTAATTTAGCTGTCAGCTGGGAAAACAAATTTTCTACACAATGAAATGGAATATTGTACGGTCAATACTGTGAATTTTAGATTTAGGAAGTTGGAAAAGGCTGCTTGTAACGCTCCTAAATCCAAACACTTGACTGTATCCATCTACACAGAGCAAAACCAAACAAGACCACCGCTCAATTCGGCAGGTTCCAGTGGTCTGGCAACTTTCATTCCACTCAGTCAAACTCTAGCTGCTCCCCAGGAAAAGTCCCGACTGCCCCCATGGCCGCTCCAGCACTGCCTGTAGCAGACTGTGGCTCAGCTTCGGGAGGAGCAACTCTCTTTGGTTCTTTAGTGACATCTGCTGGGAAGCATGGGGTATAGCACTTATTTCTAGCACCAGTACAGTGAAGTACAATACAGTACAGTAAAGTATAGTACAGTGAAACACAATACAGTACAGTACAGTGAAATACAATGCAGTACAGTACAGTGAAGTACAGTACAATACAGTAGAGTACAGTACAGTGAAGTACAGGGATGTACAGTAGAATACAGCACTATACAGTAAAGCACTAGATTTAGGAAAGACATTGTACATTTTAGAGGAAATTTTTACATGGATCCATTACATTGGAATTTTTTCATTTTTACTGCTTGAACTGCGGCACCACAACATCCTCTGTCAGTCTCAACAGCTGCTCCTTCCACTCAGTTGAATGTGAAGCGTTAAAATGTCCAAATTTGCCACCGCTGCAGTGCTGACCGGTTTGTCCCACCATGACCCACAGTCACAAGCGAATTCAGGAAAAACGTTGGGTGACGTCTTCCCTCCTTTATAAGAGATGCCTCAGAAAACACTGGTCTGTGGCTGAGCTTTAGATGCTGCTTGACTGTGAGAGCTCAGCGTTAAAGGTTTGAATGAAGTTGTGCATTTATGTCCATTTTCTCTTAACTGTTAGGGAAAGGTTTCGTTGTTATTTAAAGAGATTCAGGAAGTGAAACAAAAATCTACCGACTACCATTTCCTGTGCTTGAAAAGTACACAAAGGTAAAATAATTTTTTTAATCACTACTTAATTAAAGTGAAAGTACACATAAAATATTTAGGCCGTTACTGGTCTGAAGCTTCGGGAATCAAGAACTGTTTGCTGTCATACTTCTTTACAAATTGGTAAAACATTGGGAAATAACTGTAAATGACTTGGGAAAAGGGCATCAGGTAAATGGAATTACTACGTTTTTGGCGACAGGTAGCGCAATGGTTAAAGGTGCCACCTTGCAGTTAAAGGACACAAGCTGGAGTCTCACTCCCTGCTGTAATACACCTGATTGAGGTTTTTACCCTGAATTTCTCAGTACAGTTGCTGTATAAACAGGTAAATCACTGCAAGTAGCTTAGTGCCCAATGCTGAAGCCAGAGTGGGACCCTGTGTGGTGCTGGGGATGTGATGGGGAGAAAACACAGCCCCTCTCAGATGGTTTTGAACCCGGGTCCAAATCCACAGACTGCTATCTGGCGCCCTGTAATGCTCTTTGTGCACAAATAACAGTTTCCTACTCCAGAACCATCAAATATTTTTTTTGGTAGAAGTGACTGCAAGATTTGCTTCCATGTTTATTTTTACTTACATATGAGCACATACAGGATGTACAGCATTCCGTATATTTACTTATTTGCAATTGCGACTCATTAGAATGGAAACTGTCGGCGTAAAAACTGTTATGTGTTTAATGTTATGTTAATGTGTTGTTTTTGTCACGGCAGCGCCACTTTCAGGGTTTGGCCACTAGATGGAAGTAAAACAAACTTATGACGCAGTAAAGCAATTTGGACACTTTTGTCCGCAGGAGACCAACGGCGTCACTGTCAGATCGCCGCAGCAGGACGAACTTCTTCAGCTTCACTACATTTGCACACAACACAGTAAGTTAAGGCAACAGCAAAATACTGCTGTCATTTTCATAGTAAGCAAATGTCATTCCAGAACAATCAAATATTTCAAACCTGTGTTGAACATTGTAATATGTGCAGCAAGAGAGTTCTGGACTTGCAAGACGAAAAAATAACTATATTCTTTTTTGTTATTTATAACTTTCAGAGGCCACATGTAAGCATGTCTCCTAAAAATGAACGTTTAAAGTCTAAATGTCTTTTTGACCATTTTCTGTGTGAGAGAGAAGCTCAAATGGTGGATCAACCAAAATGTTCCTGGAGGTTTTATAACTTATATGGAAGTCAAATTTATTTTTATGCCTCAATCAGGATGATTGAAAAAGAACTGAAAACTATCATGAATTTGTTACTCAGAGGAAAAACTTGATTACTGAGGTGGAAATGTGTACAACTTTAAAGCAGCAAAATATGCACGAAATTAAGGGAAACTTTGTTTGCATTAAACATTCAAAGTGAGTAACAAATTTATGAAAATTCTTTTTGAATCACCCGATAAATCAAATATTATTTAGAGATTTGAGGGCATTTAAAATGCACACAAGTCGAACCATAAAATACCTGAAAACAAACACTGCTGCTCTTGGTTACTCAGCACCTTTGTAAGAGTAAACAGTGCGACTCCCTCCGGGGCGGAAGGCGGCCGGTCTGTGGGTCAGTGGGCCGGTGTTAGTGGCAGCACGGAAACGGCTGCTCTGGATCAGCCTGCTGTCATGCTGTGATGGAGAGGATCATGGGACAAAGTCACAGACATTAAAACTTGTTTCCCAGCTGCAGGCAAATGAGCCTTTATGGGACGCAGTGGGTGGCCAGGCAGTTTATGAACTTGTCCCATGGGCAGTGAGGTCACATCTCACTGTGGTTTTATCCATACAAGCAGGGTATTCGACATAGTCTACTTCTACCTATGTATAAATACAGATAAAAAGACATTGGAAGATCTAAAACTTTCACTGTGACATTGCTGCGTTAGCTTGAAGGAGGATGATCATGTAAAGGAGGAGGTGTGAAAAGCAACATTAGTTTCAGAAACACATATGGGGGGGTCCTAGGGCCACACCAGCTCCTTGTCCTCACATATACTGGTGGATGTTGCACTGACTCAGTACCACAAGCACCTGGCAGCTGTTTCCAGGGGAATAGTTCCCTCAGCGCGCTCAGTGCAGTGGCAGCAGGAATCAGACGCTGTGGTTCAACCTCACACCTCTGCCAGGTACGCGAGGCAGAGCTCTGGGCACCAGCAGCAAACTGCTATATTAACTGGGTCTCCAGGATGGAACAACTGCAGAGCTCTGTGCTAAACCTGGCCAGCGCTTTGCCGTGGGCTGGTCCGACCATCCGGGGGAAAATACCACAGTGACGTTGTGCTTTTCCAGGATATATTCGCACCATATATGCAGGGTCAGTCACAAGGGCACCGACCCCAGTTACACCTGGTCAAGCTGTTTGTGCAGAGCATGTAAAGAACCAGGAGGTCAAGTAAAAACCTCCAGATTTTTTTTCAATCTTGGAAACATCATTGTTGAATCTGCAGTTATTTAATCTCCGCTATATAATAGCCATTGTTTTTGTTTACAGTTAGTCTTCTTTGGGGTGTAATTTGGTTTATTTTTATTAACACCGGGCAGCAGACGACAGCAGGGTATCTTACTTCACTTTGTGCATTGAAGCACCACCACAAACACTGGTTTGTAAGCGAAGGAGGCCAGTTGCTATGTTGCTGTGTTGTTGAGGGTCTCCAAGTGGCCCTTCCAGAGAACCTGTGGCAGTAACCAGAGAGCAGCCGGTTCCACTGTCCCGGAAACAGCTGCTCCAGGAACCACTTGCAAAATTAGAAGTCTGGACAAAATCCAGGTATTTTAACAAACAGGTGAGGGGTTTTACCATGAATGGTTGTAATGGAGATGCTCTTCTAAGCTCAGTGTTTGGTGGTGGTGGTGGGGGGCCGCTTCAAATGTGATTTAGAACAGAGGCCTTGAAAACCTGCAGACCCTCAGCTACTGCTGCGTTCAGCACGGCTCTAAAACGACAAACATCAGCAGCCAGAGCTAAACCCTCAGCGTTTCAAGCTCCTTTCACATCAGCAGGTCATTTACTGTTTGTTTCCTTGTGGCGCGTTTGACTAAACATGTGACCTGCAACGTCAGCCCTGCCAGGGAGAAGTGAGCGACCACAAGGGGGCGCAACCGGCTGCTTAATCTGCATCACGATGTTATTGAGCAGGTTCCTGAGTGACTGTGTGTGTGTGTGTGAGAGAGAGAGAGACAGCGGTAGGTAAATAAAGAACAAGCAGCTGCTGTGTTTATTGCAGGGGCCCTGCAACTGGCTACTAACATTACACTCATGTGCTGTTCTTTACTGCGGTACTTTATTGCTGTGCTATAATGTTTGGTAATAAGAGAAAAGACGGAGTTCTGAAGAGCATCGGGACCCACGACTCTGCTGCTCAGCAGAATCATCAAGTTCATCCGCAGAAACGACGGCATAATAGAGTTTATTGTGCTGATTTGAAAAGATCTGAACACTCATTTCTCAGCCCTGAGGGATGAGCGGCGAATATTGAATATCTGTAAGGTTAAAAAATACCCTGAGTTACTTTACAAATTGGTTTAGACAAATTCATAAGATCATCGACAGAGTGATACGTTTACTGAAGTGTCCAGTTATTTTTGACTCAGTCTGAACAGCATAATACTTTACCATATTTTTAAAAAACATTCCAAATCACTTTAAAATTTTACACTTATCTGCATTTATTTGCCATTATTAAAAGTATCATCTAGTCTACTTTTGATTATTTTCCATTTTCAAGCCTGACAGATCTGTCCCATTAAGCTCAGCTCCTCCACAACACGCATGTTAATCCAGGTGTTACTCTACTTGATTCAGTCTTCTTAAATAATGTAACTTTGCCCGATATATTAAAATGGACATCCTTTGAGGTCCCAGCACAATGAAGCTAAGAAGCTCCATGCAGCATCTGCAGTACCTGTCGAATGAAACCGGTTACTGAGGCAGGGCTGGGATTTGCCCGGACCAAACCTGGTCACCTGAGAGGAGGAGAAACGTTTCAGGTGACTATACGACTCTACTGCATGTTCAGCAGACCTGCTGCAGCCCAACCGACTCCCTCCCGTGTGCTGCTGATCCTCTGAGAACCACGTTCACGCCGATGCCCAAGCTGGGATGAGCTACATTGCCGGCTGCTGTCAGGTCACAGGTCACGGTTTCCCGGCTGCCGGCACACGCTACAGCCCAGGGTGGTCAAGATACACACCTGCTTTGTTTCTGCTGGAAGACTGTCGCACCTCCTCCTGTGGACCTTAAAATTCTGCTGCTTTTACGGGAAACAATGATATTCATCTGTCGTTCTACAAAAAGTTGCAAAATATGAAAGCTGCACACAGCACGACTGTAGGGTCAATTAAAGTTGCAGCTAATTCAGTTTGGCTGAGCAGGAAAGGTGAGGAGATCTGCAGCTCCTCTGACCTTGTGGTGTTTCTCCATCCTGCTGGCACCTCCTGACCTGTGGCGCCAGGTCTGGACAGCAGAACCTGCTACATGGGCTTCAGCGCAGGAAAACCATGGCAGCGATGTCCGCTTGTCCTCTAAACATTCAGACCTGCTTTCCAGATGTTCAACCCAACATCTGCAGAACAAATTTCAAGGAGGTCCTGCACCATGCAAAGTTCCAGAAGATGCTGGGGTTCAGTGGAAAGTGGGCAGGTGACACAAAACTTAAAATAGACCAAGTGCAATTTAAAGGCAGCTAAATAAACAGAAATATAACTACAAACACTACAAATACCTGCAGAAAGTTGTCTTCTCAACAAACTCACATTTTAAGAAATAAGACATGTCAACATTAACATTTTATTTTTCCTACGGCACTAGTTACAAAACATTCGCTGAAATGCAAAGCTGCCATTTTCCCTCACACGACTTGTGATTTTTACCCATCAACTTAGTAAAACAGCTTCATCTGCTCAGAATTTAGAAATTACCACTGCAGGACATGCAAAAATATGTGTTCATTGAAAAAGAAGTTCCACGTTCAGTAGAGATGTTCGGTGGTGAGGAATAAAACTGTGAACACGATTGGTGTCTCTATACCTTTTGCTGTGTGAACCAAGGTTGACCCCATCCCAACACACAGGATCCTGGATTAGTGTTCCTACCTTTAATGACATTTAGGGATTATAAGATTGGGGAAAGGAACAGGATCACATGACCGGGCTTCTATTCTCAGCCATTTCTTCTGCGCTTAGTAAACAAACCCGGTTAGTAATTCATGTTGATGTTTCTCCTCTTAAATAAGAAATGGTTCCTCAAGAATTGCGACTGTACATTGTCCATGACCCTTAAAAGATATTTTCCTTCCAAAATGGTTTCTCTCTGTGTGTGTGTGTGTGTGTGTGTGTGTGTGTGTGTGTGTGTGTGTGTGTGTGTGTGTGTGTATGTGTGTGTGTGTGTGTGTGTGTGTGGAGATCTTGTTCGATAAAAGTACAGAAGCATGTGGGAGTCAGGCTTAATCCCCCATCCTGAAGGTTACGAGTCCATCTGCTAACTGCTGCTCCTCTTCTTCGGCAATATATCTGGCAAGGTTAGGAAAGACTGGTGCGCCAGTCGTTCACTCACATTAAAGAAAGAAAAAAAAACTTATTCTAATCTTACTTAATTGAGTTCTATCTGTATTCATGATGTCACCACTAATAATATTTCCATCTAATGTCCCATCGGACACAGATTCTTGACTTAAATTTCGTAAATATTTCAATCAGTTCTCCTTGTGACTCTCCAGGTAGACCGTGGCGACTCTCTTTTCCTCACAAATTCGCAGCTGAGGTTCTGCCAGATGACTGTGTACAAAATGGCCGAAACCCACTTCTTCTGCAGAGCAGCTCTCCTGGCATCTTGCCAACCCTTTCTGGGTCTGATCGAGGTTGGAACCTTCATCCGGTTTCTCGTTTGAGGCTTTCATCTCAAAAACTCTGCACCTGCCTTCTCCCATTTCTTTAACGGTGTCATCTTGGCCGCTCTCCATTTGCAGGTTCAAATACTGGGGATCTAGAGGGTTCCTGCTGGAAGATGCTGGGGCGAGGTTGCTGATGTCCATCTGGAAAGTAAACAACTTCTCAGAGGGTCCCAATTTAATATGTTTTTCTGTCTTGTTGACTTTAATGGTCGACTCTTTTGTGGTGAAACCTTCCTGATCACTGTGGTCCACAGCTTTACCACCCTGGTCTCCTGAAAAGTTTAACACATCCTCCCTGTCTGCTCCACTTGCTGTAATTCCACTGCTGAACATTTTTTGAAGATCTACACTAGATGACTGCAATGCTTCCATTATCTTGTCCTCGGATGTGTCATCTTTACCCAGCCCTTCCATGATTCCAGAATCTTTCAGTCTCTGAGAGACATTGAGCTCTGCCACAATGGTCACTGTTCCATTGTCTGCTGTCTGCTCCACACTCTTGACGGCCAGACTGTCCAAAGCTTCTTCGTCAGTTTTCGTAAAATGATCCAGCTCCTCCTTCAAAGATCTTGATACGGTTCCCAAAGTATTTTGCAACAACCCTTTCAGGTCAGTCGAATCCTGTTGGAGGAGCTCAAAAACGGGTTCCAGTTCTGTGGGAGACATCTGAACCTCCTCTTCTATAATAGACTCTGGGAAATGTTCTTTGCTAAATGTGCGTTCACTCTTCATGTAAGTCATTTTCGGTGAAGCTCTATAGTGCTCAGCTTCTTCAAACCTTTGGTTGACTGGGGAATCTTCCTGATAATACCTTTCATCTGATAAGTCATCCACCACACTATAATGTCCAATGGATGAAGAAAAAACACCTTCATCGGGCTCTGAAATATCATCATCTGGAGTGGAGACAAAATACTCTGTTTCATGATCCTGGTCATAGACCAAAGAATCCAGGTCTCCAGAACTTTCCTGAATCTGGACAGAATCACTCTCTCTGTAGTCTTCTTTTGCTGTCAGAGGAGTTCTGCTTGCATCAGACTGGTCATCGTGATATTTGGTGATCTCATGGTCATTGTCAACCTCCTCAATTTGGAAAAACATTGACGATGGCTGAAAGGAAACTGGATTTTCCTTTTCATCCAGTGGTTCTTCAATTATCTCTATTTTGAGTGACTTGTTTTCTAGGGTTTCATCTCCCTGCAGCCCAAGGCTGAGAAGATTTTCAATCATGCTTCCTGTGGGGGTTCCCTCGATATCTTCCAAAGCAACTTTCTTCACCCCCTTGCTGAGGAGCTCTTCCAGAACAGACTCATCTGAGATGTCTACATCCTCTTCTACCTTAGACTGCAAGATGATCTGAGTTTTAGCTGTTCCATCTTCCCCCTCTGACTTTTCTACAAGATACGTCACCTTTGAGTCTGAAGATGAACTGACCTTTGGATCCAGTCCAGCAGGTTTCATAACTTTCTCAATTATCTCTTCCATACATACTGAGTCCAATACCTTCCCTTCACCTAGAATCTGCTTAGGCTCAGCATGCGGCTGTTCAATATGACCATTATCTTGGATTTGTGACTGACTTGAAATCTGACTTACAAACTGATCCCCAGCTAAGCAGTCTTGTGTCTTTACCTGAGTGCTGCAGAAGCCTTGTGCATTTCCCTCCATCTCAGCACGGGGTGTGTTTTTGTCTCTTTCCCCGTTTTCAGCCTTGACGCAAATCATTCCCACATTGTCATCCTGTGCAGTTGTATCTTCTCTCGTAGCCGAAGGTGACATCAGATTTGCAGATTCGTTGTTCATGGCGGACGAAGGACTGTGGTCAGATCTGACCTTGAGGTCTGAATCTGGACGGATACCCAGATCTTCAGCTGAACACCACAATCTGTCAGGCACCGGTCTTCTGTCACATATTTTAGTGGCGACATTTTCCTCGGTTTGAGAGGGGAGACCATTGATGATGCTCATGGCAGCCCGGGGTGAGCCGCTGAGTAAGCGCAGCTCCATTCTGCTCGGCGGATGCCCCTCATGTGAGCCGCAAACAGTAATAGGAACTATCCTTGTGGCACCCGAACACCTGTTCTGAGTTGATCCCGAGTTTGCTGCCATTCTTCTGGATGGCTCCATATATCTGCCATCAAATCTTCTACTTGCTGGATACTCCTTTCTTTCATGTTTTCTGGCCATGAATGTCCCTTTCCCTGTATAGGGATGTGGAGCGACCTTAATATCTGTGTCAAAACATCAAAATCAACAGACTGAGTTAAGGGCATAAAGCGCTTTTTAAATATGTCCTTATTTTACAATATCAAACTTTACCTATTATTCTTGATGTTCCTCTTCTGTTTAAACCTGTGGATATAGATCCATCTTTTTGTTCTCTATCAAGAAGCGCTCTGGAAAGAAAACAAATGGGTTCTAAAAAGTCTACAAAAAACAAAGGCAGCACAACAATTTTAGCAACTATTCCTTTTTACCGTAGTACTGTACAGGAGGAGGAATGGAAGGTTTTAGTAAAGATGCACAGGAAGACAGCCTGGTTTCTGACATTTCCTTTCGACTTCATGCTGTTTCCTTAAGGGTCTCCTGTCAGCTGATAATGTACAAGCAAAACGGCTCCAACTCGGCCGCTACAACAGAAGGAAGGAGACGCAACAGACACTTCCACTCTCCCACCTACCTGAGCAGCGCCAGCAGAGGCTCAAAGGAAAACATGACAAACGTGGAGCACCAGCAGTGTTTGTTTGAGGCACCAACCCCAGTAGAGTTGCCGTACAGCCACCACTAAATATAACAGCAGCTACGTCCTGCCTCTCCTCCTCGATGGAGAGCAATGCAGTCAGGTGACACACAGTCTATCAATTTGCAGCATATTGCTCATAAAAAGATCACAGTCATTCCAGCTAAATATAGTCTCCCAGGCATTACACCAAAGTCCCAATTCAGACATAATTCTTACCGCTATAGATGAGAATGTACATAATTACACAATTATACAGGTTAATTACTAATACAGACACCAGTAATGACCAAGTGTTGGGTTCTAAACACACAAAGCTTCACTGGCAGGAGCTGAGGACACGAACACTGAGGCTCATGTCAATGTTTATCAATGTACAACATATCACACTGACACTTTGCCCATTTTATTGATGCAGATTACAAATTACCTTATGAAGCCAGAACTCAGAAAGTGTTTATTCACCACAAATTCTATCACAGTTCAGAGAACTGAAATTTTATCAGAAAAGTAGTTCCACACCTGACTAACTGAACATCTGTCTTATTCGGGTGGACAGAATCGCTGCCACACGTGGCGCTGGGGAGGCGATGCTTGGTGACCCAGTACGACTGAATTTTTTTGTGCAGTTTCAGAAGAGATTCGATTGTCAGGTTAGACTTTTTAAAATATTACAAGCTTTAAAAATGAATGTAAAATGAAGTTTAAACAATGTGGAAGAAAACGATTTGCTGAGCTGCTCTACATTTCAGGAACATACCTGGAAGAACCTTTTTTATACTGCTGGCACAGAGACTTTTTGTTTTGCAAATGAGCCCTGAGCTTTCAGTCGTACTGCTAAATATTTTAAGCTACACACCTATTACATGGTAACAGACTGTTACCACGAACTGAAACAGACGTGAATTTTGTCCACCAACGTGGAACAGGTATGAGGGAGACCACAGCAGTAAAAAGGATTTGCACTGATCTGTTTGTTGGTAATTTATTATATTTGACCCACACTTGCAATATTTGACTTCAGGTGCCAACTGAACTGGGAAGGAGAGCAGCGGTATGATGTAGACGGAAATGCATTGAGGGAACAGGCCTGCAGAGGAGTGTGTGAGGAAGGTCGGTCCACCATCCCACCTGTACGCTGCCACCTCCAGGCTCAGGCCCATCTTGACCTGCATGAGCTCTTGATGGCCCCTCAGCGTGTCGGCAATGGCGGCGGCCAGAGACCTCCGCTCCCCTTCCAGATCATCCACCACGGCCTGCAGGGTTACACAGGTCAGCCTTAGTGGGGAGGCAAGTTCAGCCACAGATCATGCTTTCCTCCAAAGTCAAGGGACACTGAGGAAAGTACTGAACCCACGTCCTTCAGGAGACCTCACCCCCCAGCATACCGGGTTTCACGCAGGTTTTGGTTGCTTCCGCTTGAAGGTCCCCAGTCAACAAACCACTGTAATTGTTACTCCTACTTAGTACTTGGATTTCAAAAGAAGGTTCTGAAAGGAGGGGAAGTTTTGTTCATAATTATATATTGCAATATAGATCATATGAAGGGCAGCCAGATGGTTTTTCAAAACTGAGCAGCTGTCCCCGCCTCTCTGCTGCTGCGAGACCTTTCTGGAACGGCGGGTAGCTCACGGCCCCTGGTGATCCCTCTGACACCGGGGCTTAGTCAGAAATAACCTGGGAGCAGTACACATCTACTTTTTTACACGCTTCCCTTCCTTGGATGAGGCGTCCCACACGTCGGAGGTCATGCTGCACTGAGACGTTCAGACCAGAATAGCAACAGGATAAATTAAAAGCTCTTTAAAGACGTGACATAATTTTCCTGGAGTGACGGAGAGCGACGCACACCCGCTAGGGAGTTACTGTCAGGCGACACCTTCCCGGCTCCCCACCATGCAAACTACCACGGCAGCTGCGGCCGCAAATATTATTATACTATACATTAATATAACGGCTGGAACAATTATCACTGTTATTCACGTCAACTTTGAATTTTCTGCCCGTTTTCATACAAACAGGTATTTTCACCGGAGCAAATCAGCAGCAGGAGTCAGAACTCACCTGGCAAACTTATTTATTCTTATCCGGTTACCCTGGGCGGAGCTTATGTATGGTATTATATTACGTTATATAGCACAAGTTTTAATCAATTCTTAAGGAATTAGTTAAATTAATTCTTTTTAAGGAACTCCACCTGCTGCCTGGGTCGCTGTTACAACACCGACGTTTATTCACAGTTACACGAGGACATGACTTGGTATGACTACGTCAGAGTCGCTGCCTCACACTCGAAGAATCTAGTTCCTCAAATCCCTTCATCACCATTCTTGCCCTAAAGTGATAAAAATGAGCCTGATCTATAAACAGGTAAATTTCTGTAATTAGCGTCAGACTTGATAATAATTCTGAATCTGTGTCTGACCGTTTCGGCTGGTAGGAGGTAAGCAGCTGGTTTCCTGCGACTGTGCAAATAAACGGCTTGAAGGAACGTCTCAGTACAGTGAGATGAGACCACCTAGCATCATTCCATCCACCGCTGTTCACTTACATGGTTTCCACGGTAATTTAGAGGTTAACACACTAAATTTAGCTGCAAAGAAGGCAGATTAATACAGCTACACACCTAGAGGACAAACACGTTGTGATCGAGACCCCAAGTGTGTGTGTCTGTCCCCAGATGTCTGGTTCAGGAGCCAAGTTCCCACTGTGGCAGTAAGAGGAACTTCACAGTGTGCAAAAACATAGCTGTTGTCCCCGTTTGTACTTTAATAAGCTGCTGTAATGGTTTTCTGTGGTACAGAACCCTGTTGTGTAATGAATGTGTATAAATGCCTGCGACTGACGGACGTCTGACACCCTGTTGACATTTACTCACACAACAGACCTGGTTTATAGATCTGTCCTTCATCCTGGTTTACATAATATGTTATAAGTATACTGAAGGGTCCTTATCCTCCCCTTCTCTTTCAGTCCTGCCATTCATTATAAATTTAACGGCTTAAACTATTTTAGTTTAAAACTTTTACTGACTACAGATAACTCAATATATTCCTTTGCCTGTAGAGATTAAAAGAAAAAGATTCACATGTAACAACTATGATGTCACTCAGTCTGATATGGGTTGTGAAAGGAAATTTACAGCAGAAAGGTTTGGACTGTGGGTTAAACTGGACAGTTTAGGGTGTGGCTCAGTTTAGAAAGAGGCATCTCTAAATCTACTTTGAACACATGACTATTCCAACTGGCCACTTTTGCAGACACGTGTGTAGAAAAGATTCTGGAAAATATGAAGTGGCAGGTTCTGCACAGTGTAAAAACTACTCTTTTGCACCAGTTAACACGGTGACGTGGACCCACTTGCCTGACACCGGCTAAGCTCCACACAGCAGCTCTCCTGGATGTTCACAAGCTGCTCCTCAAGCTGCATCTGCAGCTGTTTTTGTCTTTCCACTTCAGAATGAAGTTTCTGGAACTCTGAGGCATACTGCATCTTCTCATGTCTTAGCTCTTCCAGCTTCGCCTCACCTGACCGCAGAGACTTTTCCATATCTCCTACCCTTTTCTGGTACATGTTGAAGGCATCCACGTAGGTATCAGACAGGGAGAGCGCCCATTTCTCCACCTCTTCCACCCGAATAGCTGGAGATGCTGGTTGAGTCTTCTGGTTGACAAGGGGCAAAGTTCGTGAATGGAGCTGCCTTCGGAGCTCAGCCACTTGGCGCCTGTGAGCTTCCTCAACACACTTGCATTCATTTTCAAGGTGATGTAGGTGGTCCTCTAGCTCCAGGTTTGTTTTGTGGGTTTGCTTCAATTGCGTCTTGCAAGCTCTGAGCTCTCCATCAACATCTCTGCACAACGCGGACTCTTCACAGCACAGAGTCTGGAACATCTTAATCTCTCGCAGGAGTGCCTGTTTCTCCATCTCTGCCTTGGACTTTTCAAATGAGAGTTGATTCACCATGTTCCTCAGCTCCCTCAGTTCGGCCATGTTTTTTGTTTCCCATTCGTTCGTTTCCTCCTGCCGAATTGTGCTGATCTCCCGTATGAGAAAGGAATTTTCTTCCTCCAGCTGCTTCACCCTGGACAAATACTCTCTTAATCTTCGGTTTAACTCCTGCAGAGCATTCTTTTCCTTCTCAAAGGTTCTCCCGAACTGCAGCATTTCCCCTCTATTGAACTGAAACACAAACGGTTTGCTGTTAACGTCCCTGAAGATGCAGGTCGAACTGGGCTCCAGTTAAGCAGTGCACGCCTGGACGTGTGGAGCTGAAGTTGAAGTCTTACCGCAAAGGAGGAAGGCGGGATCTTGGGTGGCCACTGCCAGCGACCTGCTCTGTTGTCGCCGCCAATCCGCCAGCGCCGGCCGGTCTTCAGCGCTTTTCTTGTGAAACAGCACAACCTGGTGGAGCAGCGGCGCCACTGCAGCCCACACCGCAGGCCAGAGTGACGACGCCGGTTAAATTTAGCGACTGAACCGCCGAACTGTCAACGTCACACGAAAATATCTCCAGACTAAAAAGTATATAAGGATAGTTAAGTAGAGTGCTTTTCAAAAGTACAGTTAAGTACAGTTAGAGCGTTTTAAGAAAAACGTTCAGCGACGGCGAGCGACCGGGAAGCGGCGGGTTGAGATGGTCTCCCGGGAGGAGGTCGTGGTCGTTGTGACCGGTGTGTAAATCCGCGTCCTTGGAAACCGCGGTCAGGGTAGTTTAAAAAAAAAAAAAACCCCACAAAGCTTGATTGTAAACATATAAGACTATATCTCGTCATGTTTTTTTAAAAATAGTATTTACAACATATAACGTTGTAACTACCTCTGTCTCCAGGGTTTGGTCCGTTCCGGCAGTACCTGACTAACCCCAGCTGGCAGGCGGCTCAGGTAACGTCCTCAAGCACCATGGAAAGTTGCATCAGTTCATGTTAATGATCATTATTAATAAATTATTACATTTTTTAACACGTTAAAATTTTAGGTTGACAGTCTTGATTTTTCCCACAATCTATCAAACAGAACCATCTTAATTATTTAATCACTAGATATTAATAATCATTAAAACATACAAGTGGGCTAAAAATGCACCAATGTAAGTTAAATAAAAATGTCAAAATAAAGACATAAGGAAAAAAAAACTGTCAAATTATACCTAAATTACCACCTTAAACCTGGATTTTCTGATGTGTCGCTTTTATTTCTTACCTGCATTTTCTCTCCACTGCATCTCAAGGGACTCCGACAGTTTCTTCTATTTCAACGGCAGCAAATGAGCAAGTCAGCAGATAACCGGCTTTACTCTGGTATCTCTGGTCATTTGTGGCTTGATTACCTTTGTGGTGAGAACAGCCCTGCCTGGCGAACTGGATCACACACCTGCCTGTTATTTGTCTGGACCAGGAGCAAACTGATATTGTACTATTGGAGAGATTAGGACTGAATTCAGAAATAGCAAGAAACAGACATCAAAGTTCATACTTTTATTTTATTCCTTTCCCCCAAAATTTGCAAATGGCGTTTTAATTTGCACAGTGGGTCAAAGCCTAACGTGCTCGACGGAACTTCTCCTGGAAGCTTCACTTGAGAGCAGAGTAGCGGTCGCTCTTGGAGCAACTTCACCAGGAGGGTTTCATTCATGGCTTGGTTCACCTTTCAGATATTTTTGGCTTTAGGAACGAAGCGATCCTTCGGTTCTCGGCCTTGCAGTCCCCATCGTGGAAACTGCCGGAACATCACGAGCTCTTCTGGCCGAGCTGCTGCAGGAAAGGAAGCTGAGACTGATGGCAGAAACTATAATGGCGATGCTGCAGAAAATGCTCTTGCTGAATCAAGTCTGCTTCTCTGCAGTCAGAAACCTGCCCTCACCTGGGACGATGCAGACCTCATTCAAACATTTCTCATTATTAACTCGTATTTAGGTGACGCCCTTGTGGAAGGTGACTTACAGTGAGATACTGTACACTCCTCTGAGCTACACATCCACACCGGGCAGTTTAGAGGTTCCAAGTCACCTGAAACATGCATTTGGATTGTGGGAGGAAACCCCACATCCAGCTGCGGGGTCCAGGTGCCTGCACTACCTGGTGGACCATCCTCACGTCACCATGTTCACACCACCTTCATGTTCTCATGTAAAGTCCGTGACCCTTCTGTTGGTGACACACTGCACAGCAAGGCAGATTTTTCCAAACATGTCCACCGACCCAAGGACTCAGGACATTGAGCAACTTCAATCCAGACTCGGCCGTTTCTCGGCCCAAACGTACAGCATCCCGCAAAAGTATTCAGACCCAGTGAAAGTCGTCAACATGGCCTGGACTGCAAAATATGTATTTTTTCAACAGTATTTTAAAGCTTAACTCACTAAATTCTCAAAGCCAAAAATGTTATTTAAACATATTAAATAATATAAAACGTCTTTTTTAAAAAATAGGTCGTATGTCGATTGCTCTGTATGTTTCGGAAAAGGTCCGTAGCTTCCGGCGGATTTCCAAAGGAATCTTCTGAATGTCTTGCAGAATTTGAAGACGCTGGGTTTGGGACCAGATGTAGTCGTTCATGCCATTGAGCTGCCAGCGACTTACACTGCAGTGGGCCAGATCATAGCTGACGTGTGGCAGACCGTCAATCCGCAGGTAAACCTGATGTCTTACCCCCTTTAACTGAAGTCCTTTTGTCAGAAATGAAGCAGATATTCCAACGAGCAGTAAACGTTGCCCACAAGGAAGGAAACAACAAGATGTCACTGTGTGCGAGAGACACGGCGCCCCGCCTGCGTGTGTGTGTGTGTGTGTGTGTGTGCTGTTCAGATAGCCGTCCACATGGGAATCGCCCCGGGTTCCACAGCCATCATCTTGGAGCAGTGTGGCAGGAACAGGGGCTACGGACAGAGAGACGCCTGTGGCGTCTGTCCCCCAGGTCACTGCTGTGTGGAGGACGGTCCAGACACACTGCTCTCCTTCATAGACATGAAAGCTCTTAGCAAACAGCTGAAGAGTGATGGGCTGGATATCATCTACTCAAGGGATGCTGGGAGGTGAGACGAGGTCGTGTTAAAATCGCATCCTTTTGGACAGGTAGTTCCTGATGATCTTCTGGACGTCTCTCTCTCCTCTCCCCGTTTAGGTACCTCTGTGACTTTGCTTATTACTACTCGCTGTACCTCAGCCAAGGCAGGGCAGCCTTCCTCCACCTGCCCACCCGCGGCAGCCTGGCACACCTGGACAAGCTGGTCCCCGTGCTGCAGGGCATCATCCAGGCCATGTTGCGGCAGCTGGCCACAGGCAGGGAGTGAGCTGAACCGAACCTCAGAGCCACGCCGTGTCACCAAGAACCGACCCAAACAAACAAAATTAGGTAGTAATATTGCATTTATTTAAAGTTTGAAGTAAAATATTGACTAAAAAGCAGAAGGAGAAACTAAGATGCACTTTTCAGCCATTTGAAAGATTTGTTTACTGTAAGGTCAAGATTCCACTGATGCTGCTCACTGCTCATTTCACTAATAAATTCTTTCGACAGAACGTTGAGAAAAGAAAACTTCTCTACTGAATAATTTAACAAACACAGGAACTGCAATTTACATACAACAGATCCTCGGCAACACAGTCCACAGCCGTCACGTTCTCTCCAGCGGTTCTACTGTCTGATGGCCGGACATGGAACCCCTGACCACCAGGTACGACCGGGACTCACCCTAAAACTCACTTGAGCTACATCTTTATTAATCTGAGGCACCTGTCAGGTTCAGTAAAGAAAAAAAAAAAACAGGACTGTGAGGAAAGGGATCGATTAGGTCCAACAACAGCCCTCTGGAACCTTCTGCCATTCTGCAGGTGCCGTGTCGGGGGGGGGGGGGGGGCTTTTTGGNGGCCGGGGGGGGGGGGGGGGGGGGGGGGCGGGGGGGGGGGGGGGCTGTTTGGACCAACTGGCCGACAAACACCTGCGTTTGGATGAAAGTGCAGGAAAGAGGTGGCATGAAACATAAAACCAGACGTGTCCATTAATCTCTTTTATTTAGAGCGGAGGAAGCAAATACACACTGAAAGGTGCAGTGCAAAGGTGATCTTTTTTGCCCGAAATTGGAGGAACAAACCAGCAGCCGTCAGATACAGAACTCAGAACCGACAGGTGAGGGTGCAGAAGGCGAGTCAAAATCAAGTCCACGTAGGTCAGCTGCGGCACTCGATAAATTTCCTCAGCTTTACCTCCACTCCGAGCTGAGACAAAACATCGCGGAGCCACGTTTAATAAAAACGACTAAAACTGAGTCGGCCTAGTTTTAGGGTTCAAAATAAAACAGCAAAGCACAGCTTAAATACTACAAGTGAGCATAAGCTTTAATATTACAGTGCTTCTCATGACTGCCTAAGATCTACAAAACTTCAATTCACACAAAAACTTCGAATGACAAACTCAATTTTTCCCATCTGATTATTCCGTCTGAACAAAGAGCAGCACCAACACTTTCATGAAACAAAGCGAAACAAAACCGCGAGTAAAAGCTCAGACTTGAACCCTTATGCAGAACAGAGAAAAAAAAACAAGCCCCTCTGTCACTTTTGTCATTCTTCTAAAACCCAAACAATCCAAAAACATGAGTTTACCAAACCAGATGTTGTCCTTCAACTAAACCTTTAACTGTGGTTTGTTTTTGATGAAATTGTTACCATTTAAGTGCTTTAACTGAGAACCAAACTGTTTTTATCCCTGTTCTCTTACAGAAAAGGTGAGCTCTGCACCTAAGATCTCTGGTTAAGAGCCCAGTGTTGCTCTCAGGTTTGCGCTCTAGTTTTCCTATAAAATGTTTCACACAAAAATATTTCACAAACTGGTGCTTAAACAGTGAAAAAAAATCCATAAGGGACCTGCGGGACACGGCTTTTTCTGTCGCCTCGTCACCTTCATCGCGCTCGGCCTCCTCCTCGGCACGTCGGTGAAGCAGCAGCGTCGCTCCCCGCCCTCCTCCCCCGGCGAAGGTGAAGACCGTGACGGCGATTGGAGGCCGCGGGCTTCGGAGAAAACTACACCCGACCACGAGCCTCGGGAAAATTCGTCACCGACTGGAATGACGTGCAGACAGGAGCGAGTGACCGAAGGGGTGAATTCAACCCAACTTTGTCCTGCCTGTCGCCTCTGTAGGCATGAATACCAGGAGGAAGACTTATTACGCCGCCTGGACAGGCTCCTTAGCCACGACCGTCCACTGCTGTCCCCACGAGACGAGACCTCTGGCACCGACCCGGCTGCCTGGCGCGTCGACAGCATTCGCGTCCCGAGCTCCGCTTTTAAACAGCTTCCCACCGAATGTTTCCATTCTGTCATCCTTATGATGATTTTTCACACTTCCAGCATTCTCACTCTGTGAAGCAGGCGTCATTTGGACTGCGCTGGACGTTTTTATTCACGCCAGCTGTTCAGTTTTACAAAAGAAAAAAAATTGTACCCCCTTCTAGTGCAGCGACGAGGTCTCGGGCGGACAGGCGACGTCTTCTGGACAACCAGAATCCCGCTCGAGTTCATAACGCAGGTGCAGCTCAGTCTTCGATACCTTTGCAAAAGTTCCCCAAAGATCAAAGTTTGCCCCCCCCCCCGTCATGACAAGTCTGCTGCGTCTCCAAAATTTACCCCGATGCAAAGAACAGTAAAGCCGCCCTTAAAGACAAGTGAGAAATCAAGATCATTTTGTTTTTATACACATATTTAGAAAGTGAGGTAGATAAACGTCAAAAGGAAAAAAGTCCCCCAAGTCAATAAGCAAAAGAAAAAAATATATAAAAAATATTTCAACTTTACTTAATCATAGGGCATTTATACAGTGATTTAAACCGATATCACAAAAAGAAAACCAAAAAATAAATAACCCTACAACATCCTTCTGAGCAGGGATAATATACACTTTCTAACAAAGAAGAAAAATCCTTCAGAAATGTATCACACACTTTTAAATATTCCACTGAAATGCATCGCTTCTCCTGGAGTTTAACCCTCTTGTTCAGTTCACGCGAGGAACTCAGAGGAGACGCTGTGGCAAAGGGTTCCGATGATCGATAGCGGACTAATTCGATTGACCGAGAGCTCCAAGCAGTGCAGAGTCGGTGAGAAGGTGGGTGAAACACCTCCTCGGCCGCCGCTGCTCGCCGCTGCCCTCGTGAACGTGAGTGAAGAAGACGGGTTAAAACGCCAGAGGTGGGAGAGAGTTCGACAGCAAAAGTGGCTGCTGGGGGGGGGGGGGGGGGCGCAGACCTCACTGTGCCGCGGGTTTTGTGTTCACAAACAGAGAAATGAGCTCTGAGCGAGAGAGAAGGTTCAGGAGAAGTCGGGGGTTTACTGTGACCTGAGATTGAGTCACGCCGAGGTGGCCGGGCCCAGGCGCAGTGCTAAACTACCGGTACACAGGTGCCAGGGTGCACGCTCACACACGGAGCTAGGAACAACAACATCATCATCATCAACAATAATAATAATAATTAATAATAATAGATATTCTAAAAACCAAAAGAAAATGTATTCTTTAAAAAAATAGAAGGCATTGACAATATGTGGCAAACAGAATACCTTTATAAGAGAAGAAATAATGCAATTTCAATGAAAACTACGCTTTCTGGCTAGAATATAAAGCATAAGGAAATTGGCTGTAGTGAAAAGTATAAAAGATTAAACCTGAAGGATACCATTTACATATACGAGTGTCTGTGTGTGTTTACATCCACAAAAGAAAAGGAAAATAGCAGCTTCTTTCTGTACAGACATATAGATGAACATCTGAACCATAAAAAAGGTATAAAAGTGACACAAATAAATGATGTGTATGCAAATGATCCACGGTCTAACATACAACTGTAAGACCCTTATAGAAATGTTTCAGTTGTAGAGACTAAAGACTAAAAAAAATACCTGCTGTATACAATGCCTCGGTTGCTCTTTGCCAACGTTGCTTGGGAGGTTCCATCAGTTGAGATAAAGTCTGTTTGTGACCCTATGCCAGACCCCTGTCGTTCATTTGGGTCCGTTTTGCCTTTGCCGTCCACTGCTCTCTTTTTTGGTGCACAGTTCTCTCTGCTTCTTCCCGCTTTTCGGCCCGGCAGATCGAGCTCCCCGGCCGCCCTTCTCGCTGGCACCGAAACAGCTTGGCGGGAAAAGGCCAGATCCCTCACTGTGCTGATTGTCATTGTGATATAAAAAATATACACCAGTGTATTTCTGCGGAGCGCCGAGACACCCGTCTCTGCGGCTTCCGCGCTCAAACAAGCTGAAACAAAGGGAGTAACAAATAAGAAAACGTTTAGGAAACAAAGTTTGATTTTGGCAAAAAAATTGGCAGATATGAGAGGCACTGGCCTCTGCTGTGGTTCGCGCCCTCGTGGTACCGGGCCAGACGGTCTGCGCTGGACACGCTGGAAGTTGGAGACGCCCCAACGGCTGTGGCCCCCTGCCCCTGACGGACTCCTCAGCCCTCCCGGGCAGAAAAGGAGGACAGACACATCCGCTCAGCAGAAAAGTTTTCTCCGCGCCACAGATGAGCGCACCTTCGCTCGAAGAGCCTCGGCGAAGCGCTTATGCCAGATCTACCGTGAACGTACTTCATCTGCATAAAGCCTCCGATAAGCAGCACTTGTTTTCCAGGTAACGGTTAACAGAACGAAACAGACAGCAGACGGCAGTGAGATGGATTCCTGGCGCAGTTTACGCCGGGGTCCAGATTTTGCACTGGAGGACCAAAGTCGGCGGCATTTTGCCAGTTTTGCCCTGCGACGTCGTCGCTGTTTCATAGGAGTGTCAAAGGTGAAAAATAATCCACTGAGGTACAGGTACAGCACTGACTTCCTCGTCGACGTCCGTGGTGCAAGGCGCGAGGCGCAGCGGGGTCTCCTGCCCTTTCCGAGGAAGGGGGGCGGGGACGGGGGGAGGGGGGGTGTCAGCGGGATCAGCAGGCTGAGGACTGAGGAAGGGGCAGGGTTCGCTCGTTCTTGCGGCCCCCGTTCATGTGCGCGTACGGCTGCGTCTCGTCGAACGGCGCTCGCAGCAACACCGATGCCCCGTTGGCAGCCACGTGTCCTGACGGCTTGTCCGGGTCCAAGCCCGGGGTGGGCGCGGGGGTCGGGCCCGGCGGCGACGCTGCTGAGGCGGGGGCGGGACTCGACTGCAACGGCTCAGACGGCGGGGCCTGGACCGCTGCGGCCGGGCGGCTGGAGGAAGGGTCCAAGGGCACACTTTCCATGTCCTCCACTTCCAAGTCCAGGCCCTCGGTGTCCGGCGGCTTGTTCTCCTCGCTGTAGAAGAAGCTTGTCTCCTGGAAAGAGGGACCCAGCTCATCCTTGATGCTGTTAATGATCTCCAGGAAGGAGGGCCTCATCTTGGGGTTGTACTGCCAGCACATGCGCATCAGCTCAAACCTGCAACACAAACACAGGTGGAGGTCTAGCAGCAGTAACACAGTAGCCAGTGGGCTTCTCCCCTTTTCGTCTTTGCTTTCATTTGGCCGTTCGTTTCAATCGTACGTCTGCGACGCTTCTATTCCAGTCCGGCCAAACCAGCCCGAGTTCCTCCTCAGGCCTCTTCCACATTCTTACCTGCAGGTGTCTCTGCAGACCGTGCAACAGATCCCTCCAAGGCCTCCGCACAAGGCAACGGGTTACATTTCAGAAAAACACCCAGACGCAGAGTCGCAGAGAGGAGAGAACCATTTAGAGCGGAGAGCAGTGCAGACGTCCACGAAGAACCTACGTCCTGCAGATGTCGCCCTTCGCCCAAACTCAATTCAAACGAGACAACAGCAGAGAGACGGAACCAGGTCTGCAATCATTTACCTTTTAATTATGGCACTGTGTTCAATCGCCACCCTCTCCTGGGTGTCAGGTGGAATTCTGGGAGTTTCCAGAGGCCCCACTGAAGTGTATCGGACCGCCGAGCCACTCCCTAATCCCACCTCGCTCGGACCCAACCCTCCATCCCACTATACGAGTGACAAGTCGTAAAGAATTCCAGCACATTCCAGTCCAAGACTCCCCCACGTCTCAACGCTGCTTGAAATATTTACACCCAGAGGAGGGCAGGGAGCGGGAGGTCTGCGGTAGGGAGGGGCGGTACTAGACGAGACGCGTATCGGCTTTCTCGGGGTAACCTGTCTGCGGTGCGAAACAGCACACGCCTCGCCAAGGAGCCCGACGCCCTGCACGCCTGCTGAAGAGAAGCCAGAAAATGCGCTACAAAAGCAACCCCTACAAGCAGTCACCCTCACCAGTCCTCACAAATCTGAACTGAATTTCAGATGGTTTCATAACAAGGCTATTAAATGCCAGATGCAACATCAGAGCAACTTCAAGCGAAAACTTCTTACCACAGTCCCCTCGGGTAACCCTGATTCTAACACCGATGACGGCAGGACATCAAAATCACTCTGAGGACAGAAACATTTAACATTTGTAAGACTTTCTAAACTATCTGTACTGTTCCATTCCAGTCCAGTGTTCTTTGGCACAACCTAAATACAAAAAAAAAAAAAACTCTATTCCGAGGATTATTCTGCGTCTGACAAATTGTCCCATGTTCCTCCCCTGATGGGTACTTTTCAACAACTGTGATGGTCTGTGTGAAACTTTTCCTTTGTTTTTGTGATGTAGTTTTTGGCTCCATTCACCGACTGCGGGACCTTTAAGATACACGTGAATTTATCCAAGCACCACATGAATCACCTTAACTGCGCATAGATGACCTCCATTAGACTTCCCAAGTCACTCCTAAAAACAACGTGTTGCACCAGGTGATTTAGGTGTGTCCCCGCACTGCTGTGATCTCATCTTATTTTACTTTGTGTTTAGTAATTAATTCAAAATCGACTGGAAAAATGTGGTTTCACCGACATTGAGGGGTCTTTTCTCTGCTGATCTGCGTAAAAATCTAAATTAAATTCACTGTGATTCAATATTATAAAACAGTAAACAGCAAAAAGTCCAAGGGGGTGAATACTTTTTATAGGTACGGTATCACAGAGCATTACGAATTCGATAATCTGTATGTTGCCGAGATCGGCTCCACTCTCCGCTCAATGGAAAACTCAGCTGTCCTTCAGACAACGGAGCTACTCGAGTATTCTCAAATATTCCACGCGGTCGCAGATGGGGCGTTTCCGTTCCTCCTGCATCACCTTCCCAACCGTTCCCGGGAACTCCCCAAAACCCAGTCTGCTCCTGCAGCCTGATCACCTCCCTGGGGTTTCCATGGAAACTGCCGTTTATCTCAACAACACCCTCCCTTCTGTTTAAGGTGAGGTCAGCCACTGAGGGAGGGGAGCTGCAGAGGAAAATAGTTCTTAGTGAGATCACGCAGCCAAAACACACGTGTAATGTGATTTCTAGTGCTTCCAGATGTAAGGAATCACTGAAGTGCATTATTTATTAATAACCCATGTTTTAAAATATGTAAACAGCTCAGCTGATTCCTGACTGCTGCAAAAACGCAAAGGGAAAGAGGCGAGTGCAGAGGCTCGCGCGTGACGCCGGTCGTCTGTCACCACGCCGGGCCTCTCCATCCCCAGGAACGGCCAAGACCCCTAGGAGTGACCCCATCCGCAGGCTCCACTGCGCTGCCCGCCACTCGCTTGCGTCGTCAGCCGTCTTTATTTAAAACGTGACGCAAATGGCTGACCTGGCCTTGACCCATCGGCACATCTTATGACCCAGTATGAAATAGCTGTCGCCAGCCATGCTGTCGTAACTATAATGGGCGGCTGGGGAGGAGTTGCTGGTAGCAGGCCAAGTCACATGTGAGGGGAAACAGGGATGTGTGCCTCACGGGAACACGTGCACCGTAAAAACCGCTTAGTTTGACCGGGTGTCCAGAAGGTGCACAATTCAAAACCCGGAAGGTGTTGGGAGGACAGCGAAGCGGAACTCACAGCATGTCGGGGCAGTTGTCGGGTTTGTCCAG
Source organism: Arapaima gigas (assembly GCA_900497675.1). Taxonomy (NCBI): domain Eukaryota; kingdom Metazoa; phylum Chordata; class Actinopteri; order Osteoglossiformes; family Osteoglossidae; genus Arapaima; species Arapaima gigas. The sequence continues at coordinate 135,803 of UFQX01000628.1, forward strand.
CAGGCCCCCGTCCATGACGAAGCGCAGCACCTGCTCGTTGGACATACCCTGATATGGCTGCTCTGCCAGGGTCGCGATCTCCCACAGCACCACCCCAAAAGACCTGGCCGGACAGTGGGAAGGAGGTACACAAAGAAAAAAGATGGGGTGGAGAAAGACAGAGAAAGATGTTACTTCTTCTGAGTTTCCTGTCTGTAAGTTATAACTGCACAACACTGATTTATCCCATATGAGGAACTACTAAAAATGGAAAGCAAAAAAAATATGAACCAGTGTCAGATCTCAGGCGATACTTTTGTAAAAAGGCTATTAAAACAGTGAATAATGTGCAATTAGTTGAAAGGTGATTTAAAAGGTGACTTGAGATTATGTTGGACTGGATGATAAAGGAAGGGTCCCCCAGTGGTTGAGGTTTTAGTGATACTGGAGAGCTCGTTTCTAAACTTCACCCTCAACCAATATAGGCTGGGGGGGGGGGGGGGGTGTCTGCTGGCAAAGACTAACCTGCAATCTGAAAACATCTGGAAGACNGGGGGGGGGGGGGGGGGGGGGTGTCTGCTGGCAAAGACTAACCTGCAATCTGAAAACATCTGGAAGACATTTAAGGACAGGACACAAAGACAACAGATCCTCTCTGGGGCTCCTCATGAGGAAAAGTACACACTAGGTTAGTTAGCACTGCTCCAACTACGAGGACCACGCAAGCCTCGTCAGTTACCACGATCTCTTACAGCATCCAGGAGTACACAGCGGTGTAAAGTACTCCGACTAGGGGAAGTCGTGAAAAATGCAAACTTTCCCTCAAAGCAGAGCACAGACAACTTTCTGTCGGACCTTAGCACTGAGCTGCCGGAGCCCTGCGGACCAGAAACAAGCTACACGCGGAAGGGCCGAAAGCCACCGACCCTCCAGGAGGCCAGCCATACCAGACGTCAGAGTTGGTGGTGAAAACACCGTCCTTGAGGGACTCGGGGGACATCCAGCGCACAGGAAGCAGGCCCTTGCCACCCTTCCGGTAGTAGTCCGTCTCGTAGATGTCACGGGTCATGCCGAAGTCTGGGTGGGCAGAGAATTGTCCGTTTAAATTCTCTTCAACACACTTCCAGCAGTCTGCCCCCTTTCCACATCCATTACTATCATATAGCAAGAAGTAATGACCTGCATGAGGCCTGCTACAAGAACCTGCACGTTCCAAGAGTAAGATTCTGCCTGGTCTGCTGAAAAACTGAAAAAACCCTGCAGCATCATAAAAACCCTGGAGCCGACTGTGTTTAAGCACAAAAAACAGCCTTTTCTTAATCACATCCCGGCATGTTACAGCTTTAGAGACAGAAGGGTCACATTCTCTGAGCTGACACTACTAGTTCTTCATCACAGCAGGTGTGTCCTTCACACCCTGAACTGCAGCAGCCGCATCCTAACACACACCTCCGATCTTCACTGTGAAGTCCTCAGCCACCATGCAGTTGCGAGCAGCCAGATCTCTGTGGACAAACTTGTTGGCATTGAGGTAGGCCATGCCATCGGCGATCTCCCCCGCCATCTGGATCATTTTCTTCAGCGGCGGCAGTGAATGGCTGGAAGAATTCTGTCACGTACAGGAGAAAAACATCAAGACTATGTTTTTACCATTTTCGTATCATAACAACCACTCTTATATGAATGAGGTACACATGTGGTGGAACAGAATAAATAATCTGAAACACCGGGGTCCCCAAGAAGACATTTTGGAGCTGCTGCACTTGTACAGAGAGAAGAGAATGTAAGGAAGCGGGTTAAGGTGGTCACCTCTTTGGAACGAAGGGAGCGCAGGTAGCTCTTCAGGTCCCCACGGGTCATCAGCTCCATTATGACCAAGGTTGGTTGTCCCTGCGAAACCACACCCAGCAGGCGCACCTAGATCAACCATAAAAACATTTGAGTTCAGGAAGGTCATATTTTAGATCAGCTCAGCTTGACATCTTTAACATGCTACTGCCATAATTAACTAAAATGCATTTTTGAAAAACACAAATTATCAGGAAACGTTGTCATCTTAAGAGACCAAAATGTCACATTGATATGCTGGTTTGTTCCTGCAGGTCCGGCTCACCACGTGGTGGCAGTTGAACTCCTTCATGACCGATGCCTCGTTGAGGAACTCTATGCGTTCCCGCATGCTGGCTGACTCATTGACGGTCTTGATGGCCACGCGGGTTTCGGGTTCGTCCTTGATCACACCCTTGGCGATACCTTCGTACACCATACCAAAGGAGCCCTGGCCCAGCTCCCTGCACATGGAGATCTTCTCGCGGGGCACCTCCCACTCATCCGGCACATACACTGAGGGATGGAGTGGAAGTGGGATTGGACTGTCAAGCCTACATTTGTGTGTGTGTGTGTGTGTGTGTGTGTGTGCGTGCGCGCGCGCGCACACAGACACCCACATTTGCACAGGCCCTCCCACACATACACTCAAACCCACACGCTGTCTAACTCTTTTCTTTGTGTAGTAATTTATTTTACAAACCCATTGCATTACATGTAGAGTTGGCATATTCACTGATGGTAAGTTTTTCACCTAAATGTTGACACCTGTCACGTTCCCAAACTCCAAAGAGCCCGTCGCCGACAGCTGGTGTGGAGAGCATGTGGCACTTACTCTCAGCGGCGCTGAAGTACTCGGGGTTGACGGAAGCATACAGAACACCATTGCCCAGACGGTCACTGTTTCTATGGACACAAAGACAGAGCTGAGATTTAACAGCACCGATACGAAGATAGTAGAACAAGTACATTAATATAAAACAGGCTGAACAACTGAAAACCAGCCATAACCTGTTTGACTAAAACATGTCTCTGGTGGGAAGAAACAAGAGCGCCCAGAGCAAACCATGCAAACACCTCACAGACTAAAACGGATGTGTACCCAGAGCGCAGGAGTTGTGAGACGCAAGTGCCACCGTGTCACGCTGACCATTTTTATACCCAACTACATGTCCATAAGACAGCGTGCGAGTCACTATCGGAGATTCTTGTCCAAATAATTACTGCGGGATTACCTGTGTGAAATACACCGTATTGTGACACAACCAGACAGAGCTGGTAAGACTCACCTCTTCTTGTTCACCACCACGAGTGCGGTCACCAAGCTGGCGATGACAAGCAGCGCGATGATGGGAATGACGATCATGAGATACAGGATGTTATCATATTCTGTGAGGGAAAGACAGAGGCAAAGACATCTGTGACCAGATCACCAGGTCCTTTGACTTGCTTTGATTTAAACAACGATGGTATCCAACTCTTACGTTTTGGCTGCGACACATAGAAGAAGACCGGTTCTGTCCAGGAGCCGTTCCCCGCCAGCGAAGTCGCGCGCACCATGGCCGAGTACTTCCCCGGTCCCAGGTTGCTGAGCCACGCGCCCTGATGGTCCCTGTAGTGTTGGCGTGAGACGCATTCGTGCTTCTCCAGCTGGAAGTCAAGAGCGCAAGCGTCCGTGTGAAGGTTGAACCTCTGCGACTGCCTACCGCTCCACGGTTCCGACACAGGCGGCCACCGGCACTCACCTCCACCCCCATGCGGAATTTGATCTCATACACTAGGATGAGGCCGTTGGGGGTAGTCGGCTGGGGCCACTTCAGGAAGACGCCGTCTCCCCTGGTGTCACCCACCTCCCATGTCACAGGGCCAGGGATGTCATCTGCTTTGTCTGATGAACAAAAAAGCCGTAAAGAAAGCAATGTTTACACGAAGGTGGATTCAATTAAACACCGGAGCCGTAAGAGTAGTAGTTTTATACGAAACAGCAGAAAATTCAGCACATATTCCATCGACCCCTTTAAAGAATGCAAATGAAAAAATGTTTTCATACGTCAGTTTTCACACATTCAGTGCGAATATCTGACAAAAGCAGGTTATCAGGGCAGGGTTGTCACCCTTGACCTGTGACTGCCTGGCCTCCAGTGGGCGACCTCTCACCTGCCGGTTTGGTCCGGGAAAAGACGAAGGCGGCGGCGCTACACTGCTTGACCTCGTGGTTGCAGGCATGGACGTCGATGCGGTAGACGGTGAAGGCCTGCAGGCCTGATATCTCCATCCACTCCTTGTCGCTCACCACGGCTTCGTGGAATGGATACTCGCGCTCCACCACCTCTGCGCCTGTGCCGTTGCCCACGGGCATTGTACCGTTGCCTCCCAGACTTTGCGGCATCGATGCGTTTGCTATGCCAAAGACGTCCCTGCGTCGGCGGTCTGGTGGCCTTGGGGCGATAGCGGAAGGTGAAACAATGAGGGCAGATCAGTAGAGTAAGAGCAGGAGGGTGCAAAAGCAAGGGGGAGAGGCAGAACTGGGAGACAACTGCATGACGAGACAAAGCTAAGATCTCTTCTGCTTCCTTTCCCATCACCGCCTCTTTTCTCCCACACTTAGATCTGCCTGCAGACTCAAGGGTTTGGGCTGTGTGTTTATCCATCTCAAAGAGCAAAGTAAAACAGGGCTATAAAGTTGAGCCAGCTGACACAGTGCACTCAAGGTCAGCTGCTGAAGGAGACAAAGGAGAAGTCACACACACCCTAACACATAAGATGCGTACCATAAGAACCACAGAGACACCCGAGAGACACAGAGAATAATGGAGGCCTCTGTTCACTAGGCCCTTCTTCTCACAGTACAGTATACCACAGCACAGCACTGAAGACACCCCACAAGAGTGGGGAGAAGCACACAACTCGGGCCGACTGATCCAAGTTGGAACTCCTTCCTTGCACCCACAGAGCTTGAACAGCGTTTCCGTGCAGGCCAACGCTCAAAAGAAGAAATACACCATGCTGGACAAAGATTGTGAGAAAGCAGAGCACTGCCACTGGAAAACACTGGAAAGAATGAGTGCAGGAGGTCCGCAGAGCCTCTGGCTTCTCCTCGCCAGCTCTGTCAGCAACAAAGTTGGGGGCTGGAGGGGGTGCCCAGTAAACACGGTCTCTCAAAGTGCCAGCGGATCCCTTTACCCCTCAGGTTCCACTGCTGCAGACCACAAACCATCCCACTGCACGCATCCAGCTGTGGTTTCAACCCCTGTCGTGCGACTGGTGGGTAACATCGATTTACTGTCAAATGTCAGAATTAAGGGCATATCTGACTCTGGAGGACTGTTAACAGGTACATTGTGCTTGCAAAGCATAGGATTTCTCACAAAATTAACAACAGCAGCTCTTCACCCAAAGGATGCAGTCGACACGCAAGTGTATGTTAACGTGAAACAAGACAAAGAAAAGACACGACTCTGCTGTTCTGCTCACCGTGCAGCAAACAGGAGGACCGACACAATGGCAGTTCACGGTTTTCTTTGCCCTGGGTGCAGATGAAAACGGATGAAACGCAGAAGCGTCGGCACTCGGGGCGCAGGGAACCAACAGCGTCGGCTCACCAAACCGAACGGGGTGCCTCTAAAACAGAGCCCTGGGGTCACCTTCAAAAGAAGTGCAACACACCTGCTCTGCATCGCTGAGACGACCCTACAATGACCCCACGATGCACTGGGGCGTGTGTTTGTAAAGGAGCACAGCAAACTAGAAACACAATCAATCACTGAATCTGAACTGATAACCTGTAGATTCCAAGAAAAAACAGAAACTAAAACACTGCGGGGGGCTTGGTCCTATTCAGGAAAACACGAATCACACACGCTGAAACTTTCTAGGGCTCTTCAGTTAATCAGAATCAGGTCCAACCCCCATGAGAGGTGGGGCCACAGCTGCTGTTCGTGTGGTACGAGTTGGAGGGAACCCCCCCCCCCAGGCGCAGGGAAAGAGAAAGTGGTCTTGTAAACCAGAACAAAAGTCGATGTAAAGACACTAGCACACAACTCGGGCGCTGGCCACTCAGACTTCGGCTCTGTAAGTGGCCTTACTCAATCTCACCTTAAAAATGGCAGCAATGGTAAGTTGTTGGTCCACAGCAGCAGAGCACCACAGACATCTGAGTCTGTCTAGACAGGGCCTCTGTTAACCCATCGTGCATGTGTGGATGACCCAGACAAGGCTGGAACCTCCCTGTACTCCTCACATGCCCCCTCTGATTCAGCAGGTTTCATCCCCTTCACTCTTCCTCTAGATGACCTTCCCTACAGACAACCACAGCCCGCGTGACCACAGCTGCCTGCTCCACCTGAATGAATGAGGAGACCTGCATGTCTGTGCAAATGCCGTTGAACGCCAAGAGAACACCTGGTAGAATCCTGAGCTTAAACATCTGTGTCAGTAGGGTACATAGTGACCATCTCCTTGTGTGAAAGTGAGGCAAGGCCTGAAGGAATCTAGCTTTTTGTTCCATTAAGGATTCCATCTGCCTCTGCTGAAATCTTCCTGGCAGCTGACAGCAGCCCTGAAAAACAGTGTGGGGGAAGGGCAGAATGGGAAGCATTTCCTTTCCATCCACTTTATTTGTCCCACCTTCGGCCTAATCCACAAAATCCTTAACTTCTTTTTAGGAACTTGTAGGACCTGTTTCCTATGAAGTCTACATCTCTACCTATACAGGCCGCGACCCCCGGGAAAGCCTTGTTTGCGTCAATTCGATCTCGTTCACAAAGTGAAACCTCTCACCTCCTGCTCTCACACAGAACGCTGCATTGTAGCTTGCGTTTGTCCTGCCAAAGTGAGTGCCTTGTATCTGCCTTCCTCGGCACTCTGCTTCGACTTTGTCTTGCTGCCCGCATCGAGTTCCGACGCTGGGCAGCCTACAAGACAGTCCATCAACCTGAACCCTTATACCTACAAGAGCTGCTCACTCCTTACTCACGAGAAGTCTAAAGTCAACAGCCTTTACGTTCTGTTTTCGCTCCGATGTGGTAAAATGAGCTCCCTGCCCCTCAGAACTGCTGAATCCTTTTCTGCATTCAAGACAAGTTTGAAAATCTCTCATTCAGGTCCACTTTGCTCCTGAACTCCTAAGAGCCCCATAAATTTGCATCACACCATCTTCCACAACCACCTTTGTATTTCCTGTCAGATTGAATTCCGCAGCCAGCGACTTGTGTGACGCACCCTGGTGCTTTTACTGACTGTGCTTCAGCAATGGAGCGTCTGTATCAAAAGCTCTTTGCCTCTTGTGAAATGCACAACTGTTTACTCTGAGTTGTACATCACTTCAGGGAGAGCATCTGCTAAATGAATAAACGTAAACATAAATCTGTTGTGCCGGACGTTTGAGTGCAGCCAAACCAACTGATGTCAGACAGCGATGATGCTCTGAACTAGGCAAAGGCAAACCCAAGAAGGATAAAGCTGTTGAAAGTTCTCAAAAACCATTAGATGTTTAATGCCATTTTAAATAAAGCTGGATAGTGGCTTGATTATTGAACCCTTTCCTCAAAGTGAAAAACAAAGGAGTGAAGAAGCCAAACATTTGTTAGAAAAAGTAAAGTAAAACCCACTTCATAATTGTGTTACTGAAAGAAACTTAGTGCAAACAAAAAAGCCAAGAAGGGTCTCTGCCCCAAAAATGGAACTCCAAGAACTCAGGGAAAAAACAGCTGCAAGAAGACTGACCCACAAAGAGGTCATCGCCTCAAAAACAGTGTGAAATGACGGACTCAGAAGCAAGCAGAGTCTTCCCAGGTCAGCTTGGACCACCTCCAGCCTCCAGACCATGTCGCCTTGACCACGGTCTGCCGTCTGTCCAGGACACATGCCCTCGCCTCACCCCGTTACACGGCTCGCTTTCAAAGACCAAGCAGGCTACTCAGGGTGTGTGTGTGTGTGTGTGTGTGTGTGTGTGTGTGTGTGTGTGTGTGTGCGCGTGCGCTTTTTTCCGTAGAGACTAGACCCTGAACAATTAACCTTGTGGCAATATCCCTGTGATACTAAAAGCCTTTTTTTTTTTTAAAAAAAAGCTGAGAAAAAGCTCAAGAAATTTTGCTTTTACCCACTTCTGCTTGTTTTCATGTATTATTGGACTGAAAATAGTAACTGGAATCATTTATTTCATTAACGCAGAAGTCAGGCTGAAATCCCCAAAGATAAGTAAACCATGGATGTCTTTCTGCGGATGAGCTTTCAACAACATTAAGTCTCAGCGGCTATAAGGAAGTTAAGAGAAGAACCTCTCTCGGAGGCTAACCCTGCAGGCTAGCTGCGCTCCTCCAGCTCCAGCCCTCCAAGGCCTAGCTGCTCCAGTTCACATCATCCCACATCTGGATGTACTTACTGTACCTGTGTTCTATCCACTGGCAAGTTGTTTTAGCCAAACAGCAGCAGCTGTTAAATGAACACATGTAAATGTAATCAGACAAAGTAAAGCTGAGGTAGTGGAAGCTGCAGAGGCCCTTTGACATACAACTACTGGCTGATCTACCACCGTACCTCCTGTTTGTACTCACATCCCAGAGCCTCGAGTCCACAGCAAACCCAGATGTGTGTAAAACAACTACACCTCCACTCTGGCCACCGCTGGCATCACCTCGTCACGCGTGTTCCTTTCCGGTTTTGGTCCGGACACCTACCTGGGGGTGAAGATGGCATTGTGCAGGAAGTTCTCAAAGACCTTGCGGTACGAGGCATCCTCTGCCTCAGCCTTTATGATTTCCAACGATTTGGGGCATGAGCAGCAGGGGCCCTTGTCTCCGCCCCTGGCATCAGATTTGACTGGCTTTGTGCTGTTCTCGACATCAACCACTCCCATAGCAGATATCCTGATGGGGATCTTCAGCTCTACAGACCAAAAAATGCTCTCTGTGGTTAGAGTGCACCTCCAGTACATTTTCTCCATGACACAGGGGTCTGTAGACACTCAGTCTGTTTGCTGGTTTTTGCTGCAGCCAATTTACCCACAATGACAAGTCTAAGTCCATTATCTTACTACATATACGTTCATGCTGAACCACAACTTTACATTTCCAGAAATACTGTCTGCCAGGTACTGGAAGCTCTTTTTTATTTTCTAATTTATGAAATCAGCTGAAATACCATGGCTGCGGCAACGCTGTAATGCGTTAAATTACAGTACAAACCACCAGTGACTCAGGACATTCATGGACCAAGACTGACTTGGTTGTCTCTGCACACTTTCAAAATTCCTCATCTTCCTGCAGCCCCCAGCAGGCCAAGGGGGTTTACCATTGGAGCAGTAGTTGTGCACGTAGAGCTCCCTGTCTTCAGGTTGTCGCTGCCATCGAAGCAAGTAGTAGGTCAGGTTCCCGTTAGGAGAGATGGGAGGAGACCACTTCACCAGCAGCTTCGAGGAAGAGTTGGAGTAGGAGCGCACATCCAGAGGCATCGATGGCTCTGCGAGAAGAACAGCACACAGTCTGTGCTTTTCCACCACTACCTAACCTCTTGAAGCTGTAACTCGACACAAAACTAAAGGCATCCAGCTTTCTCTTTGAGTTCTGTTTGCATTGCATGTCTGGGCCCCCTAACTTCCCGGGCTCTCAGTCATCCCTGAAGGATTTCACCGCTCTAAAAAGTTCCTTTGTCCAGCTCCGCTTTTTAATAAAGGCACTAAGAACTTTACTAAGTTATAACTACGGATAAGCTAAATTAACTAACTTTACTAAGTTTCATTCACTTTAGTTATAACGTGAAACAAAGGTAGCAGGTAGAGTAACGTGGACTCAGCACCGAAGCGACCCGTGAACTCGACCTACCCGAGGGGCTGGTGCGGATGTAGACCACCTCACTCTTGGCTCCCAAGATGTGCTTGTCGTCCACGAACAGGGTGACGGCCTTCACAAAGATGGCATACTGAGTCCACGGCTTCAGCGATGAAATCACTGCACCTGGGTCGGAGTTCTTGTCTGCTGGCAGGTCAACGTCCACCATATTCCAGCTGTTGGACCCGCAGTCATCCTGCCCGTCAAACTCGGTGATGTTCTGGAAAGGACTTCAAATCCACAACAAATCCAGCTCATTTAAGTTGTATAGTAAACAAATTATTGTCTTCCTTTTTCAGCTCAAAACTGACCTTTGATTTAAATATCAGAATTTTACTTAATAATGTGACTCAGGTATGAGGATGAGCAATTGCACCTAGATGCCCTTAAGAGAATTAGTTTTGGTGAGAGCATCTTTTAAATAAACTACATGCCTAACTTAATGACAACCAGACCTTTCAATCCTGCTAAAATTAAACAGGGGGACAATTTCAGTTTGTCGTTTATAGAATATCTTCATGAGCACTAGTACTATTTTTACCCCGTGTCTGTCTTAAGCTCTTCATCTGGTGCTGAATGCACTTCTCTAAACTTTGACTTGTGCATCTCTTCGGAAGAAAGTACCTGACCTCTATGTTCACAACGCTCCCGACAACAGAGCACAAAGTAAAAGGTTTTTGAAAATGTTTTTGGTTCCTGTGTCGAGGAGCACTCACGCTTCCTTGTAGTACAAGATGAAGCTGATGAGGTCGCGGTAGTCCGGAGGCCGGTAGCGCTCCCAAGTCAGCTTGATGCGGGTGTTTGTAGTGCTGTTGGACGTGAACTTCAAGATGTGACTCCCACCTGTGTGCAACAGGCAGACACGTAGACAAGTGAGGCAGCATGTAATGACTTCTGTGACCTTAATATACCAGGGTAATGATCCAAGTGGGCATTTAGTGCTTCACACGGGGCTGATTTGTTTTGGCTTAAAAATTTCGGTGAGAACACAAGAGAAAAATAAACAGTTGATGGCAAAGACTTCCACGACTCTGCAGGTGGCGTCTTGTTCCTAAAAGCACGACTGCATTCTCGTAATCGCTTTACAACTCCCTCGCCAGCGCCCTGAGGCAGCGCTTGTGAACAAAGCCAAACCAACATCCAATAACTCAGGGGAAAGTCTAATAAACCAGTCCATTTATCGCTTTATGTATTCCAGTCCATCGAACCAAAAGTTGTGCTTACGCCTAAAAGGCAGGAGTAAGCGTTTAACATAACAACGAGGCCTTCTCCCTCTACGTCCTTTTCTTAAGTTTCGACTCCACTGCAACGCAAACTGAATTCCTGTTGCTGACAAATATTCCCATCTCTTGTCAACTTCAGGCATCTGCTTGCACATCCTTAAGGAATCGGAAACGCTGGATTTTTTTTTTTTGACTAACCACACTGACACCACTTAATGGCTGCAGAGGCACCGAGCAGAGAGCACATGGGCGGTGGTGAGGTGTGTGTGTGTGTGTGTGTGTGTGTGTGTGTGTGACTGACTGCGCAGGAAATCCACTCACAGCTGGCTTTGTCTCCGTTGTGGCGGAATTCCCCCTCTTCGAACTTCTCCCGGATTCCCGTCTTCTCCCACATCTTGCTGATTTCCGACATGCACAGCTTGGGGTTGAAACGGAAGAACAGTTTTCCTGCCTTGATGGTCAGGTTGTGTTGGCTCCAGTCCCACAGGTACTGAAGGTTCTGGTTATCCAGTGCAGAAAAGGAATATATTCTGGATGGGCCAAAAATGAGACAGGCATCAGTTTAGCTGGCTTTACGGCGAAGGTGCACATCCATCCTGGCGCGCCTGGAACTACAGCCTGGGAGAAACATCCTAAAGTACGAAATAAGTGCTGTATAGAACATATTTGACCAATAAAACAGGTTTAATTTAATATTAAAAAGGAACTGCGAGGCTCATTGACACTAAAGGTTAGGTGCTGCTGACTTCTTTGAGTGCAACGTGCAGGGTGCTCGTGAGAGCACAGCACAGCGTGCCACCCCATCCACTGGGGGCAGTGGTGAATACAGCAGTTCAAGAATTAGAGTCTTTGAATGGAAACAGCAGCACAGACGGCCTCTGAAGGGGAACCGAGACCCTACCCTTCACTGAGCTCCTCTCCGTTGATGTAGCGCAGGCTCTTGAGGAAGGACAGCGAGCCCAGCGTGTGTGAATGCCGGATCCGCACGTATCCCGTCACCGTCTGGATAAGGCCCATGAAGCTCTCCAGCTCGGACGCTATGTTATCTGTCAACGACAAGTCATGTGAGCAACAGATCTTGAGGGCAACCAAGAACCTACCGTGTGACCTAAAGGCTTCATGTTCAAGTTCAGCGTTGCAGCGGTACCCATTAGAAGGGTACTTAGCGTTTCGCTGAAATTTCCACTTAAATGAGCAACTGAAACTGTATGTTACTTGGCAAAAGTGGCTGAATCAATTGAACAATAATAGTCATATTAAGTGTACATAAGATATAAACCAGCTGAACCGACTGATCAGACAGCAGAAGAAAAGTCAATATAAACTCCACAGAGGCCACAGTAATACTACATCATAATCTGACAAACTCTGTTAGTTCAATACAAATGCTGAGGGCCACAGTGTTTCAGCTGGCAGAGGTCTGTGTGTGTGTGTGTGTGTGTGTGTGTGTGTGTGTGTGTGTGTGTGTGTGTGTGGACACAATAAGGCAGCACTCACTGCCTCGGTGGATGTTGATGTGCAAGTTGCCCTTGATGATTGTGCAGCCCTTGAGTGACTGGGCGGCGTCCACAGAGTCGATCACCTTCTCCTCACAGATCTTGTCACAGGGCCCGTGGCAGGCGCTGCAGAACATGCTGCAGGAGACGCAGGCGGCAGAAAAGTTAGGTGCAGCAGAGGTTCCACTCAACATGCCCCTTTCCCCAACCCGCAAGACCAGCTTTAATGTCATCCTTTCGGTGCTCATCACCAACATGGCTCACCTGTGAAGAGGTTTGTAGTGGGTTTCAAGAGGCAAAACTAAAGTGGAAACTGGATAAATTACCCGGTGCTAAAGCACGGTGGATCACACACTCACTCTGTCACTGATGAGCAGTAAAAAGATTAAAAAAAACAAAGTTTTATTTTCAAGAAGGGAGAACCAACATTAATTCCCTTGGTCATTATGTGTGGACATCTAAACTGCATCTGCAGCTATTAAATAACTGTTAAATGTGTCCAGCACATCCCAGTCAAGGAAATAACACAGCAAAAACCTTATAAATTATGAATAAGTACATCAGACATTTGCACACACTGTGCACTGTTTGCACGGGACTCCTCCTTGCTGGACTCGATTCCCATCTCTGCAGAGCAACATACATTTTCACAGTTTGCCAACAGCAAACTCATCTCCATGAGAGCTCCAGGTCAGCCCACAGCATCTCCACATTTGTGACCTGCTATAACAAGGAGGCTTTTATTCGTTATAAAGCCAGCATTAAGAAAACCTTAAAACCCCGAGGTCCACATCCTGAGGTTCTAATTTGCTTTTGAGCAGAAAATGCAAAAACGCTACCTCGACACGAGTTGTTTCGTTCATAACAGCCAAGAAGATACCCTCTCACTGACTCTGTCTGCGGTATCTGCTCACCTCTGACTCTCGTTGCGCGTGAAGCCCGTGGGGCACTCGGGCACGCATTCTCCATCGTGAATGACAAAGGCATCGAAGTCGTTGGGCAGGTGCACACGGGCGCACAGGTCCATGGTGATGCAACGCCAGCCTTCGAACTTGTAGGTGCCTGGAGGGCAGTCCGGCACACAGTGGCCTTCGTGGTAGTAGTGCAGGCAGGCGGCGCAGGCCGTGTCGCTGTCTGGCACCGTGCAGCTGCCCAGGCATTCAGGGTGGCAGCACTCGCCGGTGTCGGTGCACGCCCGCCGCTCGCACCTCTCCGGGCACACTGGGGGGGGGGACAGGAAGCAGCTGTCAGGTGGTGGGTTTAAACAGATCCAGTGCGAGGAGACTGGTGAACCTCAACAGTTATAGTGACAATATCTAAATGTGTACAGTAATGCCTGAGTTAGTGCTACCTCCTATAGCTCTCTTTTTAGTAATTTATCATGATATACCACATTTCGAGAATGTAAAAAAAAAAAAAATTGTTACAATTTTTTTGGAACCGTACATACGTTATCAATAACAGACTATTTTTGTGCTGATTTGCTATTATTAAAGGCATAACTAATCGCTTCTGTATTATGTTCTTATGCTCCATTTATACAATATATTGTAAAATGGTCTTCTATAGCTCTGTTTCGCTAAACTCCATTTCTCAAGAACACATCTAGAGTGCTAATCCAGGTATCACTGTATATGACTCAATTTGAAGCTGCATAAGTCACTTAGGTTGAAAGCATCTGTTAAACAAGTAAAAATCAAAGCTCCTGGCACTAGGTTGCCCAGACGGTTTTATTATGTACTAAAGGCTGCTGCTACTGGTTCCTCAGAGCGAGTCAAGAGCAACCCAAACCCCACTAGTGTGGAAGCTCCTGTGCTGGAGAGGCTGGGCAGCTCTCACCCTGCCATTGGTCAGGGAGGTAAACGCAGGGGCCGCCGCTGAGCCACAGGGAGCAGCTGACCCACGCAGAGGAAGTGGAGAAAAAAGAAAGAAATTGAGCTTCTGGTCGGTAAACGGAGAGGAACTGGGGGGGGGGGTGTCAGCGAGGGTGCTGGTGATGCCAACTGCATTTTTCAGGGATTGTGGAGTGGATTCTGTCAGTGACCCACAGCCACTCGTTCCCTACATCACACCAACAGTCACCTGGAGTCAGAGGAGAAGCAGCAAGAGAGCAACTGCTAAAAGGGGCGCTAGCGGGTCTAAGAACAAAGACAAAGTCACATGGACCATAAGAACACACACTGGGGATCAGAGAGCTGAACAAGATTGGAAACCCTTTGCATCAATAAACACAGAATTCTGACAGCTTTCACGACAACAGTGAGAGATCTGCCAGCCTCCGAACAGAACCCTCACAGGCTCATCTGTTACTTCACACAGAGGTGTAGGACTGCTTGTGCGCCACAGCCATGTCACCTGCGACAGGTAACTGCAAACACACATGCACTGCTTTTTGTCAGTACGGTGTAGAAACAGCTATGTGACTGATGGTCATGTGACACTAGGAAGGGGCTAAACTACTATTAGGATGAGTATTGTTATGATGCTTTACTAATACTTGGTCAAAGCACCAGCCAGAGCACCGGAAAAGAACCTGACCAGGAGAGAACGTGCTAAACCAGGGTGACCGTTTCAAACTGCAGTTCTGGGGGGGGGGGGGGTAACATCACTTCTCTGCTAGGTACTAATAACAGTGAACTAATAATGAATCTCTGAGTGGGAAGAAAATATCCAGCACTGCTTTGGAAATAGATGAGAAATATACTGTATGTGAACATGGAGGATAACTGAGATGGCTCTCCTTACAACCATGTGCTGCGCAGACCCTCACAACCCATCCTTCTCACTTTAGTATCTCAAAAGCGCTGGAGCAGCAGCAGGCATACGGCAGGGCTGGTCATCGGCACAAGAGTGGCAACCCACCAGAAGGCCAGAGGCTGGACTCGCACCAGAAGAGGGCGCTCCAGGCGAGACTACACTTGTCATGGTTTTTCGGCGTCGGCACAAATTCCTCAACGGTGAGAAACTGTAAACACGTTCATCCCTGCGCCCGCCTACATGATGCTGGCCTGGTGATCAGTATAAACGCCTTGCCAACAGTCGCCACCTGTGCCCTCGCTGCCCCCTCATCCAGACACCACAGTGTCAGGAATGTGATTTTTATTAATAGCTAAGAGCAAGAGCAGCCCTAATTCCAAATGCCGGCGTATGTCCGTCCCCAGGGGATTTTTAGGGGGCGGGGCGAGGCAGGCGCAACCCACGAGCAAGGAGACTCTTCTAAGGAAACCACAGACATCGAGCACAGACCTGCTTTCTTTAAACGGGACCTCCTGTTCGTGCAACAAAAAGGTGTTAACATTTTTCTTATTATTTAGTCATTTAATAATGAACAAAGAACAGCAGACATTGCATTTTACGACAAATCAGCTTCAGCAGGCGAGCGTGCGAAACACAGCATTCGGTTGGCAGCCGACAGAGATGCAACACGTTCGTTTTCGCTACACTGGTACCGGGTTATCACAACTGTACCAAAGGTGGCCAGTGCCGTTGTGTGAATGGGGCAGTGCTGATGGGGACCAGCCTTTTTCATTCAACTTCCCTGGGAAGCAGAAAGGCCACAGTGCCTCCCTCCATCGGCCAGAATTATTACTGAGCCACATGTGTGCGGTTACGCAACCTTATGGAAAATGGCGAAAACCTGATTCGACCAGCTGGTTATGTGATGGGGCCCTGCTTCGCTTCGGGGTGGGAGTGCAAAAACAAACAGGTCAGTGGGGACGCGAGCTGGGCTGTGTGTGAGAGTGAGTCTCTGTGGCGTAACACATGACGACAATGGCCTCCTCGCAGCGCTACAACAGCCTGGGCGGCTATATTTACACTCCTCATTTGGGCCGGATCACGTCGTCCTCAAACACAGGACACTTTGCTGCGCAGCAAAATAAATAAATAAGCAAAAAACCAACATGGTATTGTCTGTGTCCATCAAGCTGCTGTGAGCTCCTATCTGCAGTGATACTGCAGTTTTCCCAACGCTTGTTGCCACCGCCCCCCCCCCCCAACAAAATTAAAATGTCTTTCCTCTAAAGGTCTTTGGCATGGATGTTTCTTTTTTGTTATTGTTGATTTGGCCGTGTCGGTTCTCAGCCGGTGTACTATGCGAAAAATCCCTAGAATGTTCTTGTATAATCAGAGAGCAGAATGTTAATCCTCTTTGTTCTCTGCACCAATAACAATCGCACACTTTAAGAGTCTTACTAGCAGTGCTGGCAGCGCACACAGCACCAGAGCGGCAGACTACGACCAACGCGCTACTAACCCTTTAGATGTGCTCTTCAGCCTGGTGCTGCTGTCGAAGACTTCAGTATTACCCAGTGTGGTCCTTCTGGTCTAGTGCTTAAAGTGGAAAAATCCCCTTATGGGCCTACTGGAAGCATATCAATCAGTATCGGCAAGCTATAAAGTATTAAATGTAGAAATTTTGCAGAGAATGAAAGATAATAGAAAGTGTTGCTGATGCTCACAATATACATCTCTGATAAAAGGGACACAAATTTTGAAAAAACAATAGGAAAGCAGCCTGAGCCAACTTGCAGCACAAATGAGTGCATCCTGGGTAATGAAATGTAGCTCTGAGGTTATTATGCAAAAACAATGGCCATGAACTGCTGCTGGTAGAAACTGGTCAACAGGGGGCTGAAGTGAGCACCCTGGTTTGTCCAAAGAGCAAACTGCATAGTGCTGAGTACCAGTCACCTCGAGCGCTGCTTAGACCTGTGCACATATTCCCCTGCATGAATTCACTGCTTACAGGGGCTGTGCTTTTAGAGCACGTTGCTCAGATCGATAGGTTACCACGGCAGTTGCAGTTCAGGATGCTCAAGTTCACGAAACAGGATGCGACTAAAGAAAACATTTTCAAGGCCATTTCAAGTCATGCTGGCAAAAAACAGATAAACAAGCTCTTGAGCACCTGAACAGCAGTAATGTCCACCAAGTGGTCCCTGAATTTGCTGCTCAGACTCACTGTGGGGCACGACCTTAGTGGGGGGGGGGGGGGGGGGCTGCGTGAAATGTCCCACCCCCCCNGGGGGGGGGGGGGGGGGGGGGTGCTGCGTGCAATGTGCCACCCTCCCTCTAGCTGTGTGTATAATCTGGAGCTGGGCTCATGTGACAGCCCCCCACGCCTAGTCTGTGTTCCCTCCTGCAAACACTGCTGTCAAGTACAGCTACCTCCCTTTCCTTCCAGTGGCCCGATCCCTGACAAGGGGTAAGGAGCCAGCGCAGCTTCACAAATCAGTCTCAGGACCTCCCATCTTATAACTATTAGTTATCTGCAGAATCTGTGCTAAGGACGCAACGCGGTCGATGGGATGCAGGCATCACAAGGTCAAGTATCAGCCACACTGACACAGCAGAACCCAAGGGAACACACTCCGAGGGGGAGCAAGAATACCAAACACATCATCATTTTCTCCAGCAAGAGGACAGAAACTGACAGGAGCTTCTGTAAGATTCAACAGTAAAATGGAATGAGAAGCACAATCTGTCCCTCTCTCCTGTTGACAGCCGCCTTCTACCCCTGTTCTTTGCTTAATTCGGTTACATTTCATTTCCGTGTAATTGCTTTCGTATGTGATCAGATCTGACAATTGCGCGCATTTGCCCAATTTATTTTGACAGTACACGACATAGCCTGAAAACGTACTTTAAGTGATAAACCCGGCGGATAAAATGTTCCTGCTTACATAAAACACAGTCATTTTCGCAGATACAGTAACGGAAATTCACGTGCTCGCAACTGAACTGCGTGGATGACGTAGGAGCGGACGGGCGCACTGTACACCAATAGCGGCTCGCCTCGTTCCCACGCCGGCAACCACGCAAACGCCACCTGTCGTGGATGGGCGGAGCCTCGTACACATTCTCACTGTCACTGTTTGTTGCTGTATAGATACACAGTGCGTGTAGTCCAGTCCAACAGCGGCGCAGTCCTCTCCACACCTTCCACACGGCCGCCGTACCAAGCACCGTGTGCGCGCGCGCGCCTGTGCTGGGGGGGGGGGGGTGAATCAGGTAAAAAACACCCGGTCGGGCAGCATGCGCCAGGAACACCCCTGCGTGCACACGCAGCAGCCCGTCGTGCCCCCTTTAAGGGGCCCTCTCCTGCCCTCCACCGCGGCGCGTTCGGCTAGAGCTGCCCGCGCGCGAGCTGCGTACCCAGCATTTTTACGTCAGCATTTAGTAAACACGTGCAACATGTGACGACGTCGTAGTAACGCGCTTCCGGCCGCCTCCGCTCAAATATTTAATGAGTAGTGAAAGGGGCGGAACCTCTTTCGAACCAATGGCAGGCGGGAGGGGCCAGATCCCCCGTGATTGACGTCCTACGGCGAGCGGAGTAGAAAAGTGGTAAACAAGCCGACTCGGCGTAACCATGGTGATTGCGAGACACCCCTCCGAGGCGGCGCGCTGCAGGCAGGCGGGGCGACGGCGGCTGCGGACGGCACTGCAGTTTTCGCCCCGCGTCGCATACAACCAAATACAATAAACACGAAGTGACGGCACGTAGCGAACCGCACTTATCAAAAGGAGGGAGTAAAAAGGCGCGTGAGGAGTGAGGAGACCCCCGCACTATTGTACTCACTGTACACTAAATGCTAAATTAAGCAAATGTGAATGTACAGCTGTTAAAATACGAATTCGTCGACTCAGCACGCACATGATAATGGGAAATGTATGGTTCTCGCATCAGAATTAAACGCGCGTTCAGATTTCATTGATGTCGAATATTCGCGATTTTAACACTGCAATGGTTTTAATCAAATTGCTGTAAACAGCTATTTAAATTTTAAAACCGATCCAGCCGAAGTTATTGATTGAAATAACGAAATTAGACACGTGCAGTAAGAGTGCCGAGACTGAAACTCCATTTGCTCTCACACAATATGGGACTTTGACATTAATTCACTCCGCATTCGCAGGATAAACGGGCAGTGTCGTCTCAGCGCACGAGACACCCGACAGTAAACAACAAAAAGACCACCCGGCCACGAGCGTTTCTCAAGACCCCAGGGAGGTTCCGTCGCGGATACTTCTCTCCATTTGTTCTTGGTGCAGTTGGCTTTGAAAGCAACTAATTAAATAAAAGTTAAAACAAAAATATTACCATTGCACTACTAAACATAATGTAATTCTAGTAATCTTTTTTCTGGGCTTTTATGAACGCTGTTCTATGAGGGGTCCTTGGTTTTCAGATTGTGCTGTTGCCTAGAAGAGGTGAAGAACCTCTGTGCTAAGGTCACTTTCAGTGGCAGATACACCACACCAAGCTACCTACCATCAGTCACCCGTCCACACAGCACAGGGGAGTGCAGAGTGACGGATTCACCCGAAAACCCACGTGTTCGGACTGTGGGAGGAAACCCAGGCATGCTGTGCCACTGCGTCGTCCTTTCTGACAAGCAACCAAACTGTCCATCATAAATCATTAATAAGACTCTTTGCAGATGTCACGCACTCCAGTTTAGCCTGTAGCTGGTTTGCCCAATATCTGACTGTCTTTAAACAGTGTTAAGAACAGCTTCTGGGTTTGACTGACAACATGTCTCTAGTTGAGCTTATACCACCCCCCCCCCCCAAGTGGAGTGGACTATTTCCACTTCCTTCGTAAAAATGCCACCTGGCTGCACTACACTGCTTGCATCGCTGATGCCCACACTGAAATCTAAACGTCTGTTAGCTTTAGGTTCGTGCATCACCTACCTGGCACTGTCACACTCTCCGCGTACTCAGCTGCTACTTTGGTCTGGTTCTTTAACACAAACTAGAGCTGCTGTACCCGAGTCGCTCCAGCAAATCCCAGTGCAAGGCGCTATGGTTTACCGACCGCCTTCAGAAACGTGTGGAAAACTTTCATTGTTTACATTTTCTCATCACGTTTTCATTGGGACATCCTTACATCTTACATTAGTAACATGCCGGCAAGTCCCCCCCACCATCGGTTCAGATCCCACGAGTTATACTACCAGCCCATTACTGCAGCATCGCACTTTATAATTTTAATTAATCTTATTTTGCCGACCCTGTGGTCCAAAGTGACGTGGCATGTTAGGTAATCATCTTTAGAGTGATGAACACATTTATACTGCAGGGTATTCTTACTGCATCCATTCAGGGTAAGTACCTCAAGAATGTTACTCAGGCGGGAAGTGAACCTAACAACTTTCAGCACGTAAACAGCCCTAAGTGATATGCCACGTACTGGCCGTAAATTCTGAGAATAGTTAAGGCAATGAGGAATGGCACGTGTCCAGAGGGCACCCTGCCTCGCACCCTATGCTTCCAAGACAGGCTCCAGACCACCGTGACCCAACCTTGGACAATCAGTTACCGATAAGGTATGGATTTACTTCATCAGTATGTTGCTTGCGCTGAGAACAACATTTGAATGTACTTTTTGTTTACGCACAAAACAAAATTCCGCTACCAACAACCACGCCTTGTTAACACACTTGCAACTAATGCAAATGACACACGACTGCAAAGTAAAACCCAGGTTTTGACACATTAACCAGAGGACATGTTTTAAAAATCATTACGTCCACCTGTCAAAACTCAGTTCCTGCCAGGTTGTACTCCTGATTTCCAATGTAATTTTTTCACTAAATACGGCATATTTATATATTTGTTCAAATAAACTGAGATATTTAAATGAAAGCAATAGGAAATATAGAATTATTTAAAATACATGTCTCATTCAGACCTATGTTAGCAGTCTTACTGGGCCTACAGCTTTTTCCAGATAAACCCAGATGGATGCCAGTGTACTACAATACTGGCTTTAAGGCTGCAGACCTGCGGCGAAGACGACTGAGCGTGAAACAATGAGGTACTAAAATAAAGCCTAGGCAAGACATTCTGGGAAGAAAGGCACAGTGGCCCCTGCTTGACAGAAAGCTGGCCTCCAAAAAATACTTTATGACATCATCATCCCTCTTCTCTGGTTGCCTGGAAACCCAGTAGAAAGAAAAGACAAACAAGCAAAGACATAAAGAAACTCAAACTACTTCACTTTTTTTGGTTGCAAGTTTATGTCATTAGGCCACAGTTTCTCATCTTGCTTATGTGCAGTGACTGCGTGAGACCTGTCCCCCCTTCGACCTGAACGCAACAATTGTGCTGGGATTCATCCGCTGCTTCCCCCCCGCGTGGGATTTGAACTGACAGTCGTCTGGTTACAAGTTCTTAACCACTATGTATGTTAACTCCGGCCTGATATGAGAATTAAAAAAACAGCAGTTAAAAGTAGCACGAAGAAAGGGAATCGAAACAAACCACCTACAGCAAGTCCCAGGCTCCCAGTCCCAGTCTCCCTCAGTCTCCGGGATTATAAACCTGCAGTCGAAACAGGCCAACCTTGCCTATATTCTACAGGCACAAGGTGGGCAGCCTGAATGGAATGGTGTTGTCAGGTTGATCGCGGACATTCAGAACCGGCTGCGCCAAAGACCCTCCGGCAAACAGCAGGCTCAGCAGCCTGGTGGCTTTTGCATTCGAGTCCTGGAGGCACCTGTACATGTTAGACCCCCTGCAGCCTAGAGAACTCCGCTGGGTGTATGAAGAAATGTCACTCGGTGCAGAAAAACGAGCACAGCCTCGCCCACGGTCCCTCCTCTATTCCGTTTCCGGAATTAGAGCGATAAAACACCTGGCCTCTTTCTGGGACCACGATGATGACATGTGGATTTGTTCAGGCTATTTCCACTTTATTAGTGAGCGACGGCCTAAATAGTGCGGCGTGGCCAAGTCCCAAGTCTGCCGCCTTGCTAAGGGCAGCGAAAGCACTGAAGCCTACGAGCCACTGAACAGCGAGGCTCGAAACAACAACAATCCTTCCCGTCGTTTACATTCAGACCACACGGAGAAACAGCTCCTTGGCTGCATCGGAAACAAAATGGCCTCCTACGAAGTCCAACAAAGGGACCTGTAGGGCACCCCGGTCTTGGCATTTCTACGTGTTTGTATGAAGCGTGTGCTGCTCTCTGTCTTCCTGCCTGTGCACACATGGCCTTCCTTGACTGGAACACGCCTTGGATGGGTTTATCCCGGTATTTTTGTCATTAATATTGTTTTGAACTAATGCAATGGATCCTTTTGACAAGGGGCAAAAGTATGCACATTGTGATTTTTTCCTTACAAAAAGCTCCAGTCACATCATAGAAGAGACACATTAATCTTTTAACACCAAACATATTAAATATATTTCAAAAGACGTAGCTTGATTTGATTACCGGTTTTAGTGACTGACATTTCATGTTGCCATCATTATAAAAACACAAACCGCTGCAGGAGGCATCACCATTGCTCCTGGACGGGGGGGTGGGGGGGTTGGAATCTTTGTCCTCTTTGGTGCTTCAGTTATTTTGGTAAAAGTTACATATACTGAAACTGTGTTTAAAACTAAGCCAAATGAAACAAAAATTATTGTTATGTATAAATATTTTTAAACAGCACAGTATAACAAGATAAACATATCTATACTTAAATTTTAAATTTTCATTCATAATTTATTTAAATTAAAAATTTTGTGCAAGTAAATGTGTGTGATTATGAATTGAGCGTTCCTATTTTTTTTTTTTTTTGGTTTTTTTAACATTCTGCAAAATAATACTGATCTGATGCACGCTGGACTGTCATGCCAATCCAATATCTACCTACGTGGGGTCCCCTCTTAACTGTCCCCACCCAACAGGGAGCCAGTCTCCTGCACGGTCTCTCCCCACATCTCGCGCTTGCAAAGCCCTGCAGTTGCTGGGCAGGGAGTGTGGGTACAGAGGGAGAAATCAGTCATTCTGCCCAGGTCGCCCACTGCCTGCCAGTCGTACAGCAACACTTCTTCAAAACGGCCTTCCAAGCGTGCACGTCCGTACGCATAGGGGAGTGACGGCCGTCTAGGCCAAGTCCCCACTGTGGGTATGTCAGTGATTTCCTTTTATCAGGCAGTAGTGATTCTCCACTAGAGTGTTGTGGTCCACATTTTGGATCCAAGGTCATCTGAGCTCAGGTGCTGGTGACGTTTGACAAGAAGCCAAGGCGAGGTGTTCTCACGGACTTTCTTGGCAACAGCTCCAAAGGGAAGCAGATGATTCTGACCCCTTTCAGTTTTAAAGTTGCGCGGCCCCGATACAGTCACATCGAGTCACGAACAACTCTGGTACGGCGGTACAACGTGACGGGAGCTGTGGTGCTTCCAGGCGGAAGGGTCACTGCAACCGCGGCTCCGCGTGTCTCGCGCTGCAGTGGAATGGCGAACCCTGCGAAATGAGGGCATCCGCTCGCTGCGGCAACGCCGGAGTTTCCTCTCTCTTCGAGTAGCTTCTAAAAATACCGGCGCTTTGCGGGTGCACTTCATTAAATTCAGCGCGTTTCCTGGCAGTGCGAGTGCCAGTCAGGCAGCGGTAGGCATTTCTGTGCAGGGGCTGTTGTGTCAGCACCCCAACATGTCGCCCCTTTGGTTTCACACTCGCTGCACTCCTCACAGGTAAACTAACGCCTTTTACCGTATCGCTCCCCAGCACAGCCCACTGCTCACAGGTAAACTGCCTATGCCAATTCCCTCATTCCTGCACCTGCTCACGAAGTCAGCTTCCCAACACCTCTGCACCTTGCAGGGCAAACCCCACCACGTTCTCGCCTCGCCTCCCCTGCTGCATGCCATTTCCATTTTTACCCACCGTTTCTCCACCTTTCCATAAATTTGCATGCCAAAAATTAACTGCTCAAGCAGAGCGGTGGGGGAAGGGCTACCTTTGAGCCACAAGCAGCAGAAAGGCACCTTCAGGTTTGAGTTGTACCTGTGTGCCAGCGGCAGGCAGGACACCAGTTTTGCAAAACACGTTGAAGGGTCTTCACCGCTCATGGAAGACCTTTGCACAAACTGACTTCTGCAGCCAACTTCTACATCTTAAAGCAAAGACAAACATTTGAGCTTCACTATATTTTCTCCAGTGGTGTTCACTGACACTAGAAGCCAAATGGAAACATCAGCCAGCTCAACAATCTAAGTTCTGAAGATGTACATGGCGCCATAAGTGTGTTGGAGCGTGTGGTTGTGTGTGAATGACATCGCTCCCCGTGCCCAGGCTCACATGATACTGGCATCTTGGGCGGTCCTTCTGTGAGCAGTTGCCAGGGAGATGCGTCCATCTGCACAGACTTGGGTGTGTGGAGCAGACAGCACCCCCGCCTTGCCCCGTGTTGCCCCAGACGACGGCAGGGAGGCTTTGTTTCAAGCCTTAGCTTCCTCCAGACCCCCAGACGTGCCCCTGCCATCTCCTCCTAAATTCAGACAGAGCACCCTGTGCACCTCCTCAGGCCCTGGCCACGGGCGCCATACTCCTCCTGCTCAAGTCGCTGTCAGACACTCCACCCCCCCCACCCCCACATATAGTGGGGTATACTACAGAACAGTTCAGATTAAGTTCTCTCAGCAGCAGGGCTCTAAACCCAGCAAGACTCTGTTTTCAAGCCCATGTTTTTTACTGCGTCATCCCACCACAGACAGTTTACCAAGTCCTCCAGCTAAGCCCTACATTTGGCCTCTCGTCCATGTCCTCAGCCAAGGTGCCTGAAGGTTCTGGCTTCACGCATTTTTTTTGCATCTATCCTTTTTTATCTTGATTCGTTTTATTTTCAATGGTGCGCAGCTAATGCCCATCGTTCGACTATCTCCGGTCACGATTAGACGGCCGCCGTTCGTGCGGCGGCCACTACATGCTCCGCTTCACCTGAAAGAAGGCAACTATCAGATACGTATCCCATATCCTTTATGAACCCAGAGCAATGAGCAGTTTCACAAAACCGTCATTTACAGAGGGTCCTGCACTTACAAGCTTAACTGGAACCAGGAGGTGGTTCGTTACTCAAAAAGTTTGCGAGTAGAAAGGGACAGAGAGCCACTCAGGGGCTCCTTATTAATAAAAAAATTTGAATTAATAAAAAATAAAAATAAATAGCAAAAGCAGCTATAATGGGCTTGTAAGGCGAAATCTTGGAAGTTGGAGACATACCGTTTTTAGTGTGAACTTTAAAAATTCCTCCACATTTGGCTCTTGTTACAAGAGAAGGGGGGGGAAAAAAAAAAAAAAAATCAGCCTCAAATTTGGTCGCAAGTTTGTAATGGGTATTAAATAATTTTACTCATATATGAGACGACTTGTAAGTCAAAGAGTTTTCTCTCAAAGGATACCTATATATACTATTTACTGCAATGAGTGACACTTTCTGAGAGAAACTCACCTACAAAGTCACATTTCAAAGATGCCACACCTCATCCTACTTTTACATAATATATAAGGTGGCAAATCTTCCCGTTATCCATTTAACTTATTTTTAAGCAAGTTTTTTTGTTTATTCTTTTCAAACATTACAATTTTTTTTTCATCTTAATGTTAACAGAAAAATTTGGTGCCCTGCCAATCCAATATTTTTACTGCTCCCGGGGCAGCCAGGACAACCTCCTCGTGGCACTCATGTCACATCATACACACGTCCCTTCAGTGTCCTTAATTTTTTTTTTTAATCTGCTGCTTCACAGATGCTTTCAGCTGGGGGGAGACTTAAACTGCACTGAAACACGCTGCAAAACTGCAGCACAGGGATACAAACCCATGATCCCCCATGTTTCCTAGGCAGCCAGTTTAACTACGTAAGTCACAGGCCCCCTTAAGTACTTCTTGCCCAAACCTTCTCCCGCCATCTGCCCTTTTGTTTACAAACCCGCCACCTCGATGCAAGGATTTGCGGGTGGGGTTAGATTAGAGAGAGGCGCTTTGGGGGGGATGAGGCTGTGAGTAAACAGGAGCGAGCTCAGACAGCTCGGCCTCCCGGGGACCTGATCCCTGTACCAGACAGGTGTCTCCGGGCCGGATGGAGCCCACGTGAGTCAGGCTGTCTGCTGCCTGGACTGCCAGATTAGCCTCGGTGGGATTAGGGCTGCATCAACACCGTGGGAGCACGGGAGGAAGTGACGCATCACCAGAGGTTCACCGCTGGAGTCGCAGGCCGAGGGATGAAGAGGGAGATGCCGGGGCAGGAGGACTGCAGCACACAAACAGCACTCTGTGATAAATACACACCACACAGGAACAGGTTTCCATAATAAAAACACTGTATACATATACTCTGGCAGCAGGTGGGTTTGGCTCTGTAGCACACAGCCTGGGAAGTATAAAGAACGGAAGAGGAAACGCGGAAGCGGGGGGAATAGAAGCAGCAAACCCCCAGCATCAAGTGTGCACTCCTACACACAACAGTCCCGCTGTGTAGAGTGCTGCTCCGGAGACACAGCGGCAGGCGTGAGGGCTGAAACAGGTTCGAGACTATGCTCACAGAAACATCATACAGAGAACCGCAGAAACAACAGACACTGTTAAACTGATGTTTACACAGTCATACCGCTGTGACCCCTACCAACAAAACAGTTTAGAAACGTTGACTGCCCAAGATATGTCAAGACAGAAGCGAACCACACAACCATGCATGAGAAATGTCGGAGATGAAGTCCAAACTGTTGCGAACACACTGAATACAGGTGGCTCACAAACCGAGCAAGACATTGTGGACCGCACCTGAACCTCAAGCAGACCATCACGGATCTCAAGAAGTGGGAAGTCCTGTTGATGATGGTGTCTGTCTGATGCTGAAATGTCAGCGAACAAACAAGTCAGCGGTGCATTTGCAGTTTTAAAACATATCTAACATATAAAAGAATACATACTGCATCCCACAATATTAAATAAGGAAAAGCTTCAAGTAACCAGTGTAAGTTGGGGAGGGTAGGGGTCAGCAGCAAGAGGGGCTGAAGTGGTGGCTGGAGTGTGAGCAGCAGTGCACCTCTGTACAGGTGAAACATGCTGGGAAGAAGCCCACCCATGTGCTCACGGTTACTTCTCCCCAGCAAGACCCCCAGTGAGACATCAGGATGCCCCCGCCAAGCGCTCTACCCAATGACATTTAACAACATAAGGTGGGACTGTAGGATGCTATTAACACACGATTTTCATCCTGTCCATTTTTTTTTTTTTTTTACAATTAAATCATCTGGACAATGGTTATAGCTTCTTATTTCAACGGTTCAGTCCCCATGATTTGGAGTGTGCAGGTGGTCAGGTGCACTTTAAAGCACTCTTATAAGTGTGGGTATCTGTAATGACACCAGTCTTTTTCTGACTTACAAGTTTTCACACATACGAGGGAAATTTTTATACCCTCAACTGAGTTGCCAAATGTTGATTTTTTTCTTTTTTTACGTTTACGAGTAACAAGAGCAACTCGTACTGTAATGGTAATTACATCTTATGGGATTTCACCTCACCAGCTGATTTCCAGGAACGCATTACGCTCTTAATAAGGGGATACCTGTAGAGTATTTGCAGAACGCAACCGCAGTAAACCACACCTCCTCTAACAAGGCTCACTGTGCTGTGTAAAAGGTCATATGTGTAGAGCACGGCCCACGTGGCGGTGCAGGAACGCTGAATAGACGCACAGTGTTCCCTGGGGACAAGCTGTCAGCACGGCAACCAGCCACAGCTACAGTTACATGCCAAAAATTGGCTCACACGCGTACGCCCCGTAAGCAGCGTTGTATCTATCCGGCCCACTCTGTTCTGTTCACTACAATTTTTAAATTCCGGTTCTGGTCACTGTGGCAACTATAAAGGCAACGTGGGGGGGGGGGGGGGGGGAAAAAAATGACACAGGGGGGGGGGGGGGGNCAGGGGGGGGGGGGGGGGGGGGGGGGGGGGGGGGGGGGGGAAGAAACTGACTCAGATGGACGGTGGAGGGTTTGGGGCACCTGCAGGTCCTTGGTGGGTGGAGCTGGGTGTTACGCTACTCCACCAATGGCTGCGCATTAAGTCTACGAAGAGAAAACCAAGAGGAGGTCATTTTCAAAAGTTTTCTTAACATATGCATTTTAATAAAAGAAAATTTGCAAAAAATAAAGCTAAATTAAAAACACAAAAAATAAAGCATAAATCAGAGCTCTTAACCATGGTGCATCACAGAGCCTGGGCTGTGTGTATAGGCTTAGGTTTGAATACAACTGAGAGAGAGAGAGAGAGACACACACACACACACACACACACACACACCTCACTACCCCTGTGAGGGCTGCAGTACAGATTAACACAGACTGTCCCACTCTGTGCCCGTGCTGTGTGAGAGATGTTAACTGAAGGGGGCGTGAGCCAACGACACAGCCGTATAGGGAATTGTGTTGGGAAGAATGCATACAGGGAGCAGGACTCCCAGCAGCCCTCTGTGCCTCACGCCCTCATCCATAACATGGCCGCTGTGGCTGCTCATGCGGGATTTATGGACGGAGGGTCACGGGTGGCAGCATACGGGGGTGCAGTGAGGGGCTGTTTTCTTCTCTTGTTTCCTTCTCCTCCCACTGCAGCTACACCACACATGTGTGCCCCCTACTTTGTGACTTCCACAGTCCGTCCTCCCTGCGAAGCCACCCCCTTTCCTCCCACAACCTGATCTTCTCATGGCCTGTGAAAAACAAACCAGTACCGGTACTCAGTTGCAGCAGGAGGCCTTGCAGGGGGACTACGGTAGTGGGCTGACACACAGGTCCCTCCTGTGAACCTCCCCTCACTCACACACACACACACACACACACAAAAACAGCAGCTTGTGCACCTTACGGTGCAGGTGTTCTGCAGGAGGGAGCAAGTAACAGAAAAGGTTGACATTCTGTTAAATAACAATGTCCCTGTGAAAAGGTATTGATAAGCAAAGCAGCAGGGAACATGATAGAGATGTCACGTTCCGCTCAAAGGACCTGGCTTCAGACCACCTGCTGTAGTACCCATGAGCAAAGTACTTAGCCTGAATTACCCCAGTAAAAATTACCCCGCTGTATAAACAGGTAAATCTGTGTAAGGGGATTAACGCTGCAAATCGCTTCGGAGAAAATCGCCCGTGAAATCACTAAATGTACACGTGTTAGCGAGTGCGCATCCTTTTGTCCATAACGACTTCAGCGCTGGTCCAGCGGGGCCAAGAAGAGAGGGCTGTGTGAGACACCCTCGCCCGCCCCCCACCCGTAGCCATCGTAAACAGACAGCGGGGGGGTATCAGACAACGAACCACTCTCGAGGCAACCGCCACTCACAGACATGCAGCCCGTCAGAGGGGTGGCGTGTTGCAGCTAACAACAGCAGAATGTCCAGTCAAAACAGGGAATGGCACCAGTGAGATGGAAAGACACTCATACCTGATTAATTTGCGCAGGTGTGGCTGAAAACAACATGAATGCGCTTCCCCACAAGGGATACAGTGTTGCAGTTCTGACACCAACGCGTCAGTAAACATACAGCTCTGCAGGCAGTGCGTATCCCTGCATACCAGTGACAGCCGCTTCTTTTCACAGCACATCACATGTCCCCACAGCCGAACCCTCTGACAGGTTTCTACGACCAGACGGACTACTTTCCATCTCTCCGCAGATCACCAGTGGCTCACTGGCCGCTACCCCAGCCACACACCCAAGGGGGAGCTGCCAAGTCGGCGTGCGCCGAACGCCCTAGCAGGCAGCATCCACACAGCAGGGTGCTGGACCTTTAAGAGCACCCTGCAGCCCGCTGCGGTCGCGGCAGTTTGCTATTTATATTTGTTCTTCCTTCAGAGGAGGAAGTGCTGTGTATTGGATCCAGATGTTTCCTGGAATGAAGAGACAACATCTGGGGGAGATGACAATCCACTTGGAGGCAATGGGGCTGGGCTGCCCGAGTTCACCTGGACACAGGTACCCCCCAGTGTTGGTCTGCGTGCTGCCATCACGACACAAAGTACAGTTACACTGATTCGCACAAGAGATGATTTTCTTCAAAATGATGTACAGTGATCATTCAGCCAACACCTTTACTCCACTTGACACACAGCATGTCCTACAGTCATGTACATATTTATACAACATAGCAAAGTAACACACAAACACACACTACGGGCCACTTAGAGCCACCCATTCAACTGAAGCGCGTGCCTTTGTACTGGAACACACACAAGGAACCCGTAAAGTCCACATCGGGGATAAAAACAATACTCGCTCACATCATGAAGGCTCAGTGACTGCAGAAATGTTTCTGCAACTAAGACTGAAGAATTGTGGGATAACGGTGAGATGATGTATGTTATGGGCAAAAGAGCCATTCAAGTGGGGTCAACCAAGCTGCGAACTATTGCAACGCCATCGTATCGGCCTCCGGTATCACAGCCACGTCAGTTTCCTCCTTCTTCCCACCCTAATAATACCACTAGGAATCAACATATCGTCATCTATTTTAATAATTATAAGAACAACAACCTGTTGCCTGGTTACACAAAATAGATAATACCACAGTAATTATAATCTGAACATAATTTTAATAATTCTAAACGGCTATAATTAATTCCTCCAAGAAGACTGTAACCTCTTCCATACATGCAAACATCAAGGACTATTTTTGGCAGAGGAACTCCTAAATTACTGCGTGCGCGCGTGTGTGTGTGTGTGTGTGCGTGTGTGTGTGCGCGTGTGTGTGGAGACATTTGTTGCCTTTCACTGAAAAAACCAGTGCTGGGATTTTGTTGTTGCGATGCAAAACACCATATTATTGTGTTGTGCACATAAAAGGGCAGTCTGAAGCACTGTGGAAAAGAACAGTTTCTTGTGCTTTCATTAGAAAGCCACATCTGATAATAAACTTAACAGACTTAGACTGGCATTCTGTCACTGTGCTGCTGTAGCCTCAAGCACGTCAGAGCCGCTGCCTCTGGACTTGGCTGTCTCCTGCTGTAAGAGCCTTGGGTGATACTGGACTAGCTGCAGAGTAAGCCAGCTGGCAGCTGAGGAGAGGAAAACAAAAAAAAAAAAGTCAACTACAGAGAAAGGGAGAACAGTAAACCAGTACCAGTGGCTGCCCACTCTGCCTGGGCACTCTAGTGTGGTGACAGGGCACCTGTTGGGAATGGTCTAATATGAAAAGAACTGCGAATCTAAAAAGTGTTGCCACTTTATGAACGGGTAAAATCGGTGTAAAGAGTTTCATAACAAAAAGTGTCAGCTAAACAAATGTAATGCATAGTACAAGTACCTGTGAGGTACAAAAAGTGGCTATACTACAGGCTCCAGTCCTCCAGATGGCACGGGGCCACCCGCCCCAATATGCCACCACCTTCTATTGCGAGTTAGTGGTCATAAATGCAAAGACCCACAAAGAGTTAAAACACACCTGGCTCTGTCCCGTTTTCCCCAGTGATGTTTATCATGATACACCTTAAAGTGGCCACCTGAACCACTGCAACAGTCCTCCCCCAACCCCTATTCCACATACAACTGTCGACATTGAAAACTGCAGGCCTCAGGGAAGACACGACATCTTCAGCTTCAGCGTCACGCTTCAGCAAGCTCTTCAGCAAGCTCTTCAGCCCCCCCCACTTATGGAGACGACCCTCTTACAATGTGGCCGGCCACTGCCCCCAGCCAAACAACCAATAAGAGTGGTCCACTGTCAGCTCCCACCCGCATGCCACAGAAAAAGACTGGAGGAGTGACCGGGCTTCAACTGCAGCCTTGTGCTCATCTCCGTGCTGGAACACGGTGAAGGTGGACGAGGGCCGACCTGTATGGAAGGACATGCGTCACAACTGTTGCCGTTCCCACAGGAACGTTTGACCAAGCCCAAGGATGCAGAACCGTGAGTTTTGGGACCGACGCTGCCAAACCACAGGTGCCCGGCACGCAAAAAAAGGATCGACCTGGTCACGGAGATGACACCAACAGGCACTGTTCTCCAATTTGGTCCCTTCAGGCTGATTCAGACATGACGGCACCCTTCCCAGCATTACCAGTACATTTAATACAAATTATCCACAAAATTCTCTGATCCTTTTGCATGGCAGCTTTATAGGCAAATCCTTCTTCAGTCCTCCTAACAGACTGTGTTGTACCTTCTTGTGGTCCGGTGATAATACGAACTAACAGGCAAACTAACGTGTCATTTACATGCATTCAATTCACCTTTACTATCATTACACTAGTACGACAAAACTCAATTTCACGAACTCCCAGAGTGTGATGCTACACACAAATACAGAACAGACAGTACTGCACATAAACAGCAACATCTCCGCTCCCACGCTGCAAATTCCAAATCGTGCGAATCCGCAAAGGGTTCCAGTTAAATGTCAAAAAAATGCAATACGAACAATCCAGTAAACCCAAAGAGCAAAACAACTGGTGAAGAACAGCAAAAATAAGCACTGGTTAAATTATTGTACATTTTAGCAGCATTGTTGGGGGAATATCAAGCATAAATTAATGCAACTAGTGGGGGAGTCTAGACTGTGCCCGAAATTATATGGTTGACCGCCTTGGGAAAGAAGCTGTTCCTCAGTCTGGTGAGGTGCTGAAACGGACTAGCAAGGGAGAGCCCGTCTCTGATGACACTGGCGGTGACTAACAGGTGAGTACCGATGATCTGCTCAGCAGAACTGACAACACACTGCAATTATGTACTTATCTCCTGAAGAACTTACAATGATTTTGATTTCTCCATCTATGGAGCTGGGTCATTTTTACCGTATGAATTCAGGGTGAATACCCTGATCAAAGGAACTAGAAGAAGATGGGCTTGAACCTGAGTCATTCCAGTGCACTACGCCACCTGCTGCCCAACTTGAGCATTGTTCCCCTGTAGTACAGTCGTACAGTCCCCAGGTCAATTTCCTGTCCCTCGTCTAAATGGAGACAATGGAGGGAATTACAAGCAGGACAAGTAGGGGAAGTAGCAACAGCACTTTGTGTGTGTGTGTGTGTGTGTGTGTGTTCTGACTCGGCACAGGTGTAAGGTCACATTACATCCTACGGGCATCTCTAGAACTCGAGGCCCATGTTCCGAGGGCTGTCAGCAACAGTGGCGGCCAAAGCTTGTTAGACAAGGAGGGAGCAGTGCCATAAAGCGTGTCGCAGACACCCCGTCCCCAAAGATATCGTCCAATCCTGGCCTTCACCCTCAGATTAGCGCCTGTCTCAAAACACTCTGAAACCATTGTGTCGCCTTCATCTTATCTCTCAGACAGACATAAGAATTCTGGGAATGTGTGGGGAGGACCCGGTGATGGCTTGTTGGGCAGAAGGTCGCAGTGTTACCTCCTGATGAACTTGCCGGCAGTGAGACACAGCTACAGACAACAGGCGTCACCAAGGCAGCATCGAGCTGACAAAGAACCGGAATTCACAACCTTGAGGCAGAACAACGTTAAACTAGTCACCATAGTACAAAATAAGTTTTAAAGGAAATTCTGTGCGTGGAATAAAGAGAACTTTTTGCTGGTACAAACTATGAAAAATATTTTGTTCTTACATAAATAGCGTACAGTTCAAATTGTTTGCCGAAGCTTCGCCCGATTCTCTGATAAATAGTCGTCATGAATAGTAAGCGCTGCCTTAAGTTTTCTCACACCCTGGACTAGGTCTGGTCAGATTCTTTATTTTGCTTTCATATTTACAATTTGTCATAAATACTGCTGCCAGGGGACTGGAAGTTAGTTGTGTACACAGAAGGAGGGGCCATCTACCAACCTGAACTCTGCGAGGCTGCTCAGGGGGAGAGAAAGGGAGTGCACTGTTCCAGTCCTCAAAAAAAGCCACTGCTGTCTCCCACCTTGCTGAGTTCATTGGGTTGTTGACATTTACATTACATTTATTCATTAAGCAGATGCTTTTCTTCAAAGTGACATACAACTTGGAATAAACAAAAGGGTCTTTCACTTAGAGATACAGATGCCGACACGCCTTTCTTAGTCCAATATGTCTTTTTTTGTGCTGCGTATTACACCACCAGCGCTTGCAGAACTGATGAGGAGCCATATTCGACTAAGAAAATTTGGGTAATGAACCAACTCTCGGTGCCAATAAAATTCATAATTAGACGGCCCACTCTAAGATTTCCAGAAGAACACGGTGCAGCACAACAGGAAAAGAGAAAGTGCGTCCTATCCATGAAGCCGGGACTCCCCGTTGTGTCGTACCTGGCCAAGCGGACGGGCTGGCTCACGACCACGACGTCTAGTGCCTTACCGAGTGATCACAGGGTCCCGGCCCTGCTGAAAGCCCGGGCCTTGGTACAGTTCACAGGGGAGGACCTTTTCTTGAACACAGTTTTTAATTTAAAACTAAAACAGTTGTATTGCAGTGAGCCCCCCCCCCGAAGACAGAACACCAGAGCGAGCCCTGTTCCGCCCAGCTGCGCACCTGCTCCTCACCTTATAATCACAACTGCATGACTTGCCCTCAGCCACAGTCAGACTGGGATTAGCAGAGCGAGGGGAACGACCCGAAAGGACAGCTTCACTCCAGCTGGAACTCACAAGTACTGCACAGCACATTAAAACATTAGTGGACGTTTCATGCTTAACTGCCCTTTCCGGAAGACAATAAAATCCCTAAAACCAATCATAAAAATAAGGCATAACAAAGTAAGAGAGCATTTGCACCATACTCTTTTTGAGAGGTGTAATTTACACTGGTAATATATAACCTGTAATTATAAAACACCAATAAAATTCACACATAAAGAGAACCAAAATAAACAAGGTAATAATACTAAATAACTATAAGTGGTCATTTACACACACGCAATCATGGGATTATCCGTTTTTTGGGATGACTGCTGGACGTCTTATTTATTCACGTTTTGCAGACTTTTAACCAAACTTTATCCGTTTACATGAGCAATTGTTTTACCGGTACAGCTGAAAATATGAACCACGCACAATGACCCAACACAGTTACCATGCTCAACAGGGACCTTCCTGGGATGCGACCTAGAAACCTTATGGTTATGAGTCCATGTCCTTGACCCAGCACCAGATCCCTTGAGACGGTCTTTGTTCTCCTTCAGTAGTCAAAGGTCTGCATCAGCAGTTTCTCCAGATAATTCAGCCTTCTCCTCCAGCACACTCATGCGCATGCATACACACACACACACACACACACCCACAAGAAGACATGGGAACCAGTCTCTGTGTCAGAATGTGCCTCTGATGGCTCTGCACTTATTTTCCATCTCGGTCTAAAATTAACAACAGCATGATCATCTTTGTTTGTGAAAATGTGATTTAATGTTCCAGAGGAAAAAACGGTGCGTGACAGAGATATACTACTCTACTGCTATACATCACCACAGGGTCCAACACGCAACAGTCCTCTGCTGCAGATACTATCACCACACACACACACACACACACACACACACACACACGAGAACTGTATTTATCAATGCTGAACAAATCAAACCACAGATCATTGATATTTACATTTGAACAGCTGACATGCTGATGGAGTGTGAGACTTGTGAATATGAGAACATTGGACAGCACTGTATCCCCAATCACATGGCGTGTGTGTTGACAGTGTCTGGAACAGAGGGGTGGTAACCTTGCTCAAGGGTATTACAGCAGAAGGGGATTCAAACCTGTGTCTGTTGGCTCC
This sequence comes from Arapaima gigas, assembly GCA_900497675.1. NCBI lineage: Eukaryota > Metazoa > Chordata > Actinopteri > Osteoglossiformes > Osteoglossidae > Arapaima > Arapaima gigas. Next base: position 171,639 of record UFQX01000628.1, read on the forward strand.
AAGGGCAGGGACTCTCACCACTGTGTCCCTAACCTAGAGACACTAGGGCCTGGGCCAGACCCCGCCACCACTAATCCATCCTCCTGTCAAACATGAAATAATGTACAGTTGTGCAAATTTGCAGCATAACAACTCTCACATTTTATTATTTATTGCTCAGCAATAGACACATTAGACCAGTAACTGAGCACTCCTGTCCTACTCCTTAACCATTAGGCTGCTAGCTATCCCTGTAAATAAGGCATCTAAAGGTGAGTTACGAATTTCACGCAGGTCCTTATAGTTGTTGAAACTTAACTCTCTCTTCTATTACTTATTACACTGAGCAAATTAAAACCAAGGTCAGGGCGGAAAAGTGATCGTACAGTCCTACCAAAAGTCATTCGCAAGCATCTTCTGTCTGGACAAATACTGTAGGTTCTGACAGAGAAGAGGGGCACAGGTACAGATTCAGCATCGTGAACCACTCCTTCAAGAAAATGTTTAACCTCACCGAGCAACCGTGAAGGCCTGACCCCAGCGAGAGCTCCCCGACTCCCAGGAGGACACAGAGGCCCCTGAAGGGGACCCGCGCCGGGCATCGGAATGGAACTGACTGGTTTCCCGGCCGTGGTCTGGAACTGCTTTAATAGGCTGGAAAGTATTTGGGAAATGGTCGACAGCAGTGTGTGTCGGGAGGCCGACGTGAACAAAGGATTCCATTGTGAGGGCGGGCGGTTGCTCGGCGGCTGTGAATAAATCGAATCTGCTACCCCCGGAGCAAGCAGCGGAAAAAGAAAGCAGGGCGAAGGCCCAGTTTGTCAACATCAAAGTCCCCGAAAGTACCAGCGGGCAAACTGGATAAACCGCAAGCCCCGCCCTCACAGTCAAACAGGTATGCAGTTACAGGCGAGAGTTGAGAACAACTGCAAGGGCTGTAGGGAAGTGCGTTGAAATGTTTGGAAGGAGCAAGACGACGTAAAGAAGCATCACGCAGGAGTTTCCCGATGGAGGTAAAGGCAAAGTACCGCGGTAAAAGCCATTTTTTACTCAGCTCTGTGCTGCAGTTCAGGGAAAGGGAAAACAGAAAGATCTGCCACACCTGTAAACAATCCTTACGTAACACACCAGAAATGGGTCAAGAACACGGATAATCCTACTGGAACGGTCATTTTCAAACCGTAAAAAACCAATTAAGTTTGATGAAGAAGTTGGGTAATATTTTTTTTTGCAGCGGCAATTTTCCACTACGACAACACTTCAGCCAGTTGTAGTAAAACATTGTGTAAACCAGGCGTCTGCTTTGAGTCTCAGGCTGCCAGGGATACTGATAAATATAGTGTCTCGTATCCCTGGGACCCCCGAGACGAACAAAAAACGCTCAGGGGAAAGGTGAATGAAATAAATATGTGAAAAAAGAGGTTAAGACTTCTCAATATTTCTGTGCTGCATCAAAGTCTTCATCAAGGTACTTTTTAAAAGCCCCAAAGGACTCATCTGACATCAAGGTGTCAGCAGGAGAGAATGTGCGGAGCTGTCATGTCACACAGCACGTCCATCTCGATGGCCGTTTCGCTATCCGGCTCGCAAACACAGCACTGTGTGTGTGTGGGCGTGTGTGCGCCTGTGCATGTGGGCAATTGAGCAGAGACCACTTCTTCTGAGTTACCTTTGATGAGGAAGTTTATCTTTAACTGTAGTTATTAACTTAATTATTCAGCCAAAAAACAACGTCCTCTACACGTACTGTTGTTGTGCGGCAATTAAACGCCAGATCCAGGTGGGGCCACGCTTTCATACAGATGCCAATAATTATAACAATTTAAGCCTTTCAAACTGTCACAGAGCGAGCTGCTGTGAAAGGATGTTCCCGAAAACAGCCACCTGTTGACACGGTTTCCCAGGCGAGGCCACGTGACCTGCTGCGAATTTCACACACGGCCGTGTAACGCAAATCAGTTCAAAATGAGCAGCCAAACAGAGGCATAATTTGATTTGTAAACAGATTATGAATTCAATTAGGGAACTGTCAAACATGCCAAATTATACTCTGAACATTTTCAAGCTTTAATATATTACGCACACACACACGGGCGCACGCGCCCATGCACATGTGCACACACACGAATTAGGATATAATGCCCCTGGCGATTTGCTCCTGCCCTCCGGCTCCCTTTCCAATCATCCAATCACCAGCATCTTCAGATGGTGATGAACGTACAGGATTTACTGAAGACGATGTACTTTTGGGGATAACTTTCTATTAGTATCATTATTCTATTAGTATTATCAGTTTTAGTACATATTATGTCTGTCAAGAGGACATTTTGTTTGTAATAAACAGTGCATTTCCTACATAACTAATAAATGAAAACCAATAAATGAAAACATTATTTCCTTTGTCTTTTCAGAGTAACTGGAAGACTGAATGAAAATATTGTTTTTCATTAACCTCGCAATTAGGTGGCCCCACATTTTACGATACTGAATTTTTTGAACCTCGCTGTGTTATGACAGGGTTTTAGTGTGCGTGAGTGTTTGTGTATATTAAAATCAGCTATCAAATGAACATCCCATCTTTTATCATTGTTGAGGATCCTACCAGCCCCCGCTGCTGCCCACCAGCGCGTCGCGACCCTGGCTTTTTTTAGCACGTGGACGCACACATTGCCATTGACCACAAATTCATCGAAAACCCATCAGGTCAAAACGCTGTCTTACAAACCCCCCCAGTGAGCTGAACTACAGAAGGCCCATGCAGTTGCTCATACACCAGTTGCCACGGAAGGAACATATTTACCGCGTGTCCCTGACGATCTTTGCCGTGTGCTCTACGGCTTAGTCACGCTCCCTGGCTCCAGCGGGACATTAGTTTGGGCAAGATAAGGCCTTAATCTAATAGTCGACATGTACCGCGGTCCTCCACTGGTGGAGGCAACCAATCACACTGAGCCCGGCGCTGCGGTAAACACATCCAGCTGTGCACTTGGAAAAACAACCAGAGGGAAGTGACCTGCCCTCTATACCTTCAATTTCCTCCGGTGAGGAAGAGAGGAAATGTGGTACAGCACGGTGATGATCGTGGCTGAAAGGCTTCAGAAGGTCCGAGCTGGCCGGACTCCGAAAAATACACAGCGTGTTCTCCTGCTGCATGCTACAAATCTAGGCGAGTTCCGCTGCATCGGGCTGCACCCTAAAAACACTCTTGTGTGAGATATTAAACGCACTGTGTGCAGTGCAGCACAGCAGCAACCTGGGACCTGGTCAGGTTGCTGACCCCATTTGGACCTCACCCTGAGATCTGTAGTGAACATGTAGGCCACATACAAGTTGTAGGCCTCCCCACTCAAGCATGCGTGCACACGCGTACCCACACACACACACACACACACACACACACACACACACACACACGACACAGCTACAAGTGGTAGGGTCTGGCTGTGTTCCGTCTGTGTGTGCGTGCGTGGATGCGTGCATGTGTGTGTGTGTGTGTGTGTGTGTGTGTGTGTGTGTGTGTGTGTGTACTGCGCTTGGCAAAGTGTAGAAAGCATCACAGCTCCCTTTCCTCGTGGAAAAAGGAATGTGGAGTTACTACTGTCTTAATAAGCATAATAGCGCGCGACAACGTGTTTACTCGGACCCCGTGGGCCATCTGTCTTATCTGCCAGCGCTCACTGCGTCGCTGTAACCGATGCGCCGACGGCAAGAAGAGGCACCCAGGCTGAGGTTTCAAAGGCTCTTGCTGGACCTCTAAATGGACATTCTGCAGCCCTTTGCCGCCCCCCCCCCCCCCCCCCCCCCCCCCCCCCCCCCCCCCCCCCNGCAGCCCTTTGCCGCCCCCCCCCCCCCAGCTGCCCCCCATAGATGAAAGGGCTACTAATGCATCACTGCTCCACCATTAGCGAGTTCACGGTGGGGCCAGGTGCCTCGCACGGGAAATGCTCGCCTGCCGGTGAGGAGACGGCGATGGGGTGTGTGGCAAATGGGCAATGGGGTTGTTGGGTTCACTGGAGCTCCTGGGGAAGCCGCCTTTCCCACCCACCAGTGTTTGGGGTGAGCCCCGGTGTTGCCACCCTCATCTCCCGATTATTGACCTACATGGAAATATTTCTCTTCATATGCAGCACCAAAACAGGAGTTGTAAAACACAGGTACACTATACATTTCCAATCGACACAAACTCTTAATATGGACCATTTTAATATCACAAGTCAGATTAGCACGATAAGATCTGAAAATAACCCTCCGTCAGTATATGGCTAAGTGAGCAGCCGAGCAGAATGAATCAGAGCGCTATTAAGATCTTGTGGAACATCTGCCCTTTCCCTTCAAGCCTCAGAGGGAAGAGGCTTTAGGGCGACTCAGAACACCCTGTGCTCCGCCATACTATATTTATCTGCCGCCGTAAGCCGTCCTGCTCATGTCCAACGATGAAACTGCAGGTGACCAACCCCAGCAATGATCCTCAATTAACCTCTGACCTTAGTGTTGGCTGCCGATGTCCGGGCTCTGCTTAGATCTTCCTTGGGAGCAGGGGACCTTCATTACTCTCATCTGTGAAAAACCATGTCCACATCCTTACCTGTTCTACCTTAGCTCCACTTACGGCAGACACGGGAGCCGTAAGGTGAGGGTTAGTTATACACAACTGAACTGGCAGTGCTCTTACCTATTTCCCGCATATGGCTTGTGTTCCTCTGTGTGAGGTACAACATTTGCTTTGCTTTGTACTTCTCAAACTGTTCCTTCAGAATTGGGCTTAACTCAGCACACCTGGAGGAAACCCCAGTAAACATGGGAAGCACATACGTGCTTCACACAGACCGACCGAGGCAATGCTAGACACCAAAACTACCCCAAATCCGTTAAGCACGTAACACAGTAGGAATGAAATACATGACATAACCCTAGCTGTAATATTAACGATAACACAATAACAAAAACAAACACTGAGAAAGGCAATAAACAAAAGGAGGAGCGGAAACAAAACAGATTTTCAAGTGGGTGCAAGGCCAGTCGACAGCTTGCCTTTCCTAGCAACATGCTAACACTGAAAAATCTGTATTGTCATCATTCTTAGTTTTATTACAGTAGCCTGGTAGCACTTTCACAACAGCCACTTTCAGTATCTGCCCCATTTTCTCTAAGCACAGCTGTAAATCAGGAACGGCCAACTGCGTCTGCGCAACTTCACATCTTTCACTGTCCCAACCTGGGACGGGTTGATGCAAGTCATTACTAACTGTCATGTCATTTTCACCTGAAATATTAAGTACTTGATTGATTGCAGGCTCTACAAAGTGCTTTGGGAGATGGCCAAGCAAAACAGATGTATGCTGCTTCTCTTTGCAGTACTGAGAAGCAAGGGGAAAATGTCCGTTCACTCTGATCCTGAAGAGCAGACCCTGACCTCTGCTGGAACGTGCGTGACCTTGGACGACCTGCCCGGCAAGGTGTGTGACGGGAGGAAGGGAGAGGGATCTCCGCAGCCAAGTTGCCCACATCCTTGGCTGAAAATGCCCAAGATGTTGTTAATGAATTTACAACAAAGGCAGCACTTCACTAAGTTACCATTTAACAGAAGGTTTTTCAGTTCTCTGCCTGCAGGGTACAACTCTTACACAGCTTGTTAATGTGAAACTTGTCAATCTGTCATTTGTAACTGTCCGTTTTGTTTGGGTAGAACTGCATTACCTCATGTGTTACGTGCACCTTCTTCGGAATTTCCCTGCAGGGATTTTAATACCTGTGCCATGTTTAGGGAGCTACATAGCAGGGGACGGGATCTGAACCCTGGTCCTCTACCGGCTCCCCACATGCTCAAGAATATTAGCATGACTAACCATGACGTGCAGAAATGATGCTGTATTTAATCATCACCTTTCTCTCTCTCCACTGCAGGTTGTCAGGGCAAGAAAACAGGGTAATTTTAAAATTCACCGTGACTTAACCAGGGTCCAGATGTCAGAAAGATCAGGGGACTCCGCCACATGCGACAGAGGACTAAACCCCAACTCCACTCCCACTGTACTAGTGTGATGTTCTTGGGATGAATGTACAGCAGTGACCCACAGCAGACCAACAACTGAACTATCCTCCTTTTGGGTGCCAAAGTCATTTCGCTGAGGTGAGAAGCTTCTTTATAGTTTTATCACTACCTTTAATCTGTCCAACTTGATCAAATCCACTGAGAGTTAACCCTGCACAGCTGTACACACACACACACACACACACACACACACTCCTCAGCTGCCAGCAGCACAGCACTGTGCCATTATAACCAACAAACTGAACATTTACTGCAACGCTTTCCCTTCTCATTATAAACAAGCCATTCTGTTCTAGGCACAGACTGGCTCTCTTTTCCGAGTGTCGTTCCAAGTACAAATTGCAGCAAAAAATGGTTTTAGAAATCACCTGGAACAGACACACACCTCTGCACAATATTCACTGCAGCCACAGAAGCGATGCCTTTTACTCCCGTGTTTTGGGAAATAAGACTATGTTGTGAAGCTGAGATGCAGAAATCCATGTGAAATTCTTGGGCAGACACAGTAGATGAGGTAAATGAGGAAGGATGGGAATGGAAAATGAAAGGGAGGCAAAGCAGCGGAGAACTGAATTGCTGATTATGCAGTGCAGCATGAAGAGAAGGCATCCAGTGCCGAGCGCATCGCACACACAACAACCAACGCGACGGGCCCCACGGCATTACCCTGCTCTACGCCAGCTTACTCAGGGCCACAGTACATTATCTTCTTGGCGCTGCCTTCAAAAGGGCTGGTTCTGTGGAGGCGGGGCGGGGCCAAGTGGGCCGCACTGCGCGTTTTATGAATGAGCGGTGGGAGAGTGAGGCCTGTATGAATCAGCGCCCGCCGCAGTGCCAGCCAGCTCCACGTGGGCTGCACGCCTGGGCGCAGGAAAATCAGCATGCTATGGGAGCACCGCTTGCTGTAGGTAGAAACTGCACTCCGTGTGTCGGTCCTTGCTGGTGTATAGAGAGCCTGTTTCTTTCAGTTTATGATGAAATCAAAAAGCATGCTGACTTTTATGTGTGTGTACGCCGGACTGTACTGGTCTCCGTCTCTCTCGCTCTCTCTCACACACACACACACACACACACACACACACACACACACACACAGAGTCTTGCAACCATTTCCCATGAAGTGAAACCAGACAACTAGACAAGATATAACCAAATAATAACTTTCCATGTACAAACAAAGAGTTTAAGGTCCAGATTCGCCTCTGCTCTTCCATAGTCTTAAATTTGTGATTCACAATGACAGGCTGGACAACTTTGCAAAGTTATTTTTAAGTTTTAAAACTAAAACAGAACAAGACAAAAAATAGATACAACATATAAAAGAGAAGCACAGCTGAAAAGAAAGCTCAAATGGTAGCTGGTTTAATGCATAAAAAATAAGAGCGACAGAAGATGAATTAACCCGCAAATTCCCTGCATTACATGCCACATAGTGCAGTAAGAAGAGTCCGTATAAATCCGCTCTGTTCCGTCCCTGAACATGAGAGCCGCATACAGACAGACCGTGGATGAATGCAGTGTTGTATATTTGGCACGTGTAAACAGCCAAAACACTTTAAAGCAACACAGTCTGACACAATACATGATTTGTCCACAGTCATTCATTAACGTACCTGTCTTGTGTGCATCAGCAGCAGAGGAGACGCACAACCCCCAGGACCGGCCGACTACAGATTTGCCCAAAAGTTGCCTCATGCTGCACTTGACACTCCCTCGGGCATTAAAGCCAAAATTACACTCAAGACCCATGAAAGTACAGGAAAGCAGAGACTCATTCTAGACCAGGAACTAGAGCCAAAGACTAAAAAGTTTCACAAGACCCTCTGAAAGAAACAAGTGGGAAATGATCAGCTAGGGATGATGGTCAGAGGTATGGGGGGGGGAGCAGTGCAGAAGCTACTCTGCTCAACACAAAAGCATACACACGCTGCAGTGGGCGGGGTTCAGAAGGCTAAAGCATTCAGTGATGAACGAACGAACGAACGAACGAACAACTTACAAATCTACAAATCCAAGCTGGGTAATTTATCGTAAGACCCTTGAGCAAAGGCACTGCAGCAGGAGGTGGGATTCAAACCCTGGTCTTTCGAGGACAAGGCAGCAGCCCTAATTGCCTTCACCATCTTTCAGTTCATCTCCCAAACATATTTTCCAGCACTTTCTTAGGGAATGGCAGAGTACGCCCCTCGTCCATCTAATGGCTGCCTCCTACACCCCCCATCCTCTTCGTACAACTGTGACTAAGCCAGCAGGAATTCCTACCTAATTATATATCCACTTAAAAGGACGAGGCTCCCCTCCCCCAGCCAAACTACCCATAACCTTTTGCTGGCGCTCCCTCACCAAGCTGCCCTGAAGCACGTACACACATGTGCCGGAAACAACACCGTCCCACACACCCGCTCACACAGGGTACGCCATACCTCTGCGTTATTAATAAAGATGAGGAAGGCGAAAAACGGCAAGCAAATTGACAGACAACTCGTCGAGGTATCTTTGGAATATTTCAATTAGTTTTTATACGGATCCTGTCACCTGTCACCAATTCTGTTCTTCAGGAAACACGCAGCAGAAGTGCTGAGGTTCTCTTCTGATGGCATCAAAAAAACCTGCTGTAAAACAAACAATCCTTGTTTGAACGGAACAGAATCTGTTGAAAAGATCTGCTAGAAAAATGAAGGAGTCTGGTCAAGTAAGTTTGGCAACAGGAGGGTGTGAGGGATGGAAGGTATGTAGACACTAGCGCATACTGATTCCATATCCCTCAAATCTTGTGTACTACAGGTCATGTGAGTAATATGAAGCCCACTAGACACTGAAATGGCTGCAGCTTCAAATGCTTCAAAGAAGCACTTCCTTGACAAAATTTGTCAAACTAGTTGATCCAACAGTCCACTTGTGAAAATGCATACATCTAAAATATTTCTACACACCTTCAACGATAAAGGCAGCAATCCTTAGGCCACATTACCTTGAATCCCACCAAACAGCAGCATTGCAGCATCCAGAGATGCTGACAACTGAGATGCTGCTAACGTTCACCTCATGTGTCCCTCAATTTTGCTCCCCACCCTTCAATGTCAACAAGATGCAGACCAACCCCTACAGACAAAGCACAGCCCCACAGCATGATGCTGCCGTCGCCACCACCACACTTTGCTATAGGGAACATTTTTCTCTAATTGCATTTTGAGTTTGGTATTTTTAAATAAAATATCACAGCAAACAAGATTTCAATGTACCTTAGTTATTCAGTAAAGTGAGAACTGGTCAAAGATCTGAATGCTTTTGGCAGATACTGGACACAAGGGCAAAAAAGTGCACATCCCTGCAGCCCATCTCTCTGATGCTGAGGTGCCCTAACTGACCATTACTGAGCTGAAGGACAAGCAGCCAGCCAATGACAGCAGGAGCAGAGCACCCAAAGTCACAGGTCTGCAACAACCACATGACCTCTTGCATCTATCTGCAGAGACGCATATAAAAATAGAGAAGAATTTACAGAAGAAACTCAAACAGAAAAGAACTCACTCAAACAGAAAGGAAGGCATTAAGCCCACGTCAACGTTCTACCTCGGTGCTATAAGCACACGCCATTCCAGTGAAACACTTGGCATTTCTGTGGCATTTTCCCTCAGATTCCAAAAGTCCTCAGTCAGCAGCCGCCATCTACGTTCCAAGCCCCCTCGGTGGGTGTCCCACTCGGCCACTAGAATACAGTACTTCCTCACTTGGCTGCTGCTGGCACCAGGTAGCAGTCTTGAGCATTACACGGTGACCCAGCAACCCCAAATATTAAAAAGGCACTACCACACAAGCCCTCCCTGCTTCAAGAGTGGACAGCCAATTACCCCAACCAGGTCATGCCACCCAAAAGACAGGCAATGAAATGCTTTTTCCTCACTAATCCAAGTTCATTTTCTCAAAGCACATCGAGAGATCACAAAGTTTAATCAGAAACACGCTATTCTCTTTGGACTCCGGTGAGATTCGCTGCAGCTGGAGGGCTGGTAAGCTGTACTGGTGCGCTTCAAGGGGAGTGCTGAAGCAACCGTGCTGCCTGTACATTATGAAGAAGCGCACTCCTTTCCAGACAACCCGTGAGAAAATTCCCCCCCAAGAACAGAGCAGTGGAATCCCTTTGAAATTTTGAAGAAAAGCACTTGGGTGATAATGAACTCCAGCTTCACACCTTCAAAATTTCAACATGCCTTTATCTACTGCAAGCGGAGCTTAAAATGTAAAGCTAGCGGAAAGTCAAACGCAGTTTTAAAAGTTGCAATGGCCAAAGCAGCTAAGCGAAAAACATCTAATGAAATCGCATTTCCTATGTCTTGCTATCAACACCAGATTTTTAGAGAAAAGACCGACTCCTAATTCCTGTAACTCTCCTGTCCAGAGCGTAATTAAGCGTTCACATTGAAAGGGGTAAACGGAGTCCTTTCAGAAAGCAGAGAGGCCCACAGGCCAACTCCTCCCTCCGCAAAAAGAAACACACCAATTGCAACCACAGAAGTACACAACGGAGAGTTATAACTTCTGGCACAACAAGCAGTTCCTTGTCTGGCAGGATGCAGGCAAGCCCAGACGCCATTGCTGCCTAATCTTAACAATTAAAACAAAACAAGGATTAACATCACTGCATAGCAGAGAGAAATCAATGTATCCCACATTTTATGTTAAAATCACCGTGTACAGGGATTAAAAATGCTCATTTTCAGCTATGCAGCAAAGCAGCCGAGCCACTCGTGAGACTTAAATATCCAGAATAGTCCGATTACAGAGAGACGGTGCATTCCAGAATGCCGTCTGACCAACTGGGAACGAGCATGAGAAGACGAGTGGAAGAATGTGGCAGCTACCTTAGAAAACAACGGAGCTGCGCTGGGCACCACAAAGCCAGGCTCCAGTGGATGAGCAGCCCCTGGGTAAGTAATTAGAGAGAGGCAAAGGGAACGTGCTGGACTGGGCTCACTGGAAACCACAGCACGCCCTTGAAGAAACATCTGGGTTCATGAAAAACAAGGCAATTACTAGAGGGGGAGCAGCGGTATAGTGCTTGCCCTTCATCGAGACTAAATGACTGGCGCTGTAACGTCCCTTAGACTAAACCCAGGGAGACAGAACGGCAAAAACAGCTCCGTGCCGCGATCTGTAGGCAGCTCCCGGCCCCCAGAACAACCCGTAATGACAAAATAATGATTTACGAGTTATTCTGCCCACTCTTGGCGACAGCTCGACACCAGAGCTTAGACTACCTGCCCCACGGCCGCTTATCTTTACCGCTTTGAACTTTCAGCTCTCCCCGCGCATAAACTTCCAGTGAACTCCGGAAAGCTTTGCTTTAGAGGAGGCAAACAGGCTCGAGGAGGCCTTCGCATGCTTTCCTTCTCCCCAGTACCCCCGAGACCAATGCCACAGAGAACAAGACGACTCACAAACCCATTGTAACTATCAGCAGAAAGGCCCTCCGCGAAATCAGACAGAAGCTCCCAGATGCCGGTTCTTTGCTGTCCTTTTCCGGGGCTTCTGAAGAGGGAGACTGTTTAGTCTGAAAGGAAGCAAACCCTACAAGGACCTTTAACGCAGCGCTGTTGTGTTTAACCCCAAACTGTCTATGAAAACTGGAAGTAGATTAGAAAAAAGCTATTGAGTGAAACGCACATGGTGGAATTACTCATCGTCCGTTTGTGGGGAACACAAAAAGTCCCAAAAGGAGCCCACATCGGTCACTGTCAGGGTTCAGGGTTTGTGGAGATCGTGCACAAATGGAGGGGGACAGGCCCTCACAGGAGAGAATTCTCATTTATGATTATTTAGGAGCCAAGCAGCACGCACAGTTCAAAAGACACCTTTCCTCCCCCCAGAAAGACATCTGTTATTGTTCATTCATACAAAAAAGTAATGAAAAACAGTTAAAGCTACGGCTTATCTAGCATGTCAAGAACATATGCGTTTGTTAAACTAAGGAAAACTAACTGTTCACATAGAGGGCAAACGGGTCTGTATTTGCAGAAAACATTTCAGACTCTATCCAGGGAGGGGAGGACTTTGAAAATTCACAAGATAAAGATCCCTGGGATGACCACAAGACCTTAAGCATTTACATTCATTCAACTTGGGAATTTACAACATGCTCAAGCATACACAATGCAACACACTTAAACATATAAAGTACCAACCATCATAAAGCACCACATAACATACTTCAACACAAATCTTGTTTGTTTGGTTGGTATTTGTTTTGCCTGCAGATATTTATTTTGAGTGATTCCTAACACATACGCAGCAGATGTTGAGCACGTCAGCAGCAGGCCTATCCAGAGGCAGAAAGGATGTGCTGTGAGTGTTGTTGAGCAGGATGGGATGGAGGCTTTGCGGGAGGAAAGCACGCAGTCCTGAGGACACCACAGCAGTGGCCCATCATCAGCTGGGTTTTGCCGAAACAAATAAACTGAGGGAAAGCAAACATGAGACACCAGAACAGCCCTCTTACATCCTCTTCTAATTAACACAGGATTCAGAGAGGGGGCAAAAGGAATTATAAACATTGCTTCCCATCTCCAGAAACACAACTGGTCACTAAGGAAATTGTAACTTTCCTCTGTTTGTTTTCAGGACTTGCTAGAAAGACTTCAGGGTGGGGTGAAAAGTTCCAGCGCACCGTGAGACGTGGACACGGGCTTTCGAAAGGGACGCGGTTCCGACAAAGAATAATTCACCACCGTTACAGCGTCCTCAAGCAAGAAGAATCGTTCACGGAAAGTTAGGTTCCAGTTTGACGAGACTCCCACGTTCAGGCCTGCCTTCCTGTCCCAAGGCCGTGGGGGGCACCGATGCCCTTGGCTCCTCTGTCACACGCCTAGAGCACCGTGTCTCTCGAGCTTCCTTTTCCCTCGCGTCCTCTCCCTTCAACCACTGGAGCCCAAACCCGTAGGGCCCTGTAAGCACTCGCCAATGGACAGTCCCACTCCTTCACCGTCATTCACCGGTGGCCTCCCTGTACTGAGGCAGGCGTACCATCAAGCTTTCCCCGTAGGAACGAAGACCGGCCGATGCGTCTCTGCCCGTCACAGCAGAAAAACAGATCCTCCAGAACAGAACTTAGCTTAAAGCCTTACCCAAACTGACAAAAGTGTATTTATTTAACTCTAATAGCGACCATTACAAGCCATATCTTGATTTATCTAACCTCATTTTACTCTTAGCTGTTACATCTTTTTAAACTACTTTAAATATTGCCTACTAATAGAATTTAATTTTGAATTAAAAGATAACGGTGTAGTGACTGTGATTTTATACAGCTTATCACCTTTAACCGAACTCAAGAAATACCAAATGTTTATCAAAAAAGGTGTGCAACACAAACACTATTTGTACCCCCACTGGATGAAAAGCAGTACATGAAACTCGCAAACAGTCCAGCCTGAGGAACTAGTCTCAATAACAGAGGATGTATGTTTTTAATGGATGAAAGACGAAACACATGAAGAATGCTGCAACTCAACAGGACCAGCTCCAAACACAGCATGGATTCACAGCCCTTGTTCACCAAGGAGAAATGCACAATTTCATAATAAACGCTGGAGCCAAAACCCACCTACCTAGATGAAAGTCACCTCTGGTAGGCTTACATTAAAAGTGGGAAAGATAAACACTGGCAAACACCTAAATTATTGGAGCAGAGATCTGCCCAGGATCTGGAAAAACAAACAAACAGACAGCATGTCGAACCAGCAGACGGAAATAAATCCTTGCAGTGGTGCCAGTACAGCGCTAGCCCTTGCTTTTCCTGTAGTTATAGCCCAGCTCGAGCCTTAGTGGTAGCTGTACTCCTGCTGTTACCGTATTCCTACCTGAGCCTTGCTCTAGTTCTGCTGCCAAGCACAAGTCATAGTTCTAGCCGTATCAATGACTCAGCTGTACATGTAGCTCAGCCTGCTCGACCAGAACTTCAGCAGGCAGTCTCGGTGGGAAGGTAGAGTGCGGAGAGAGGTCACCTATAGCCTACCTTTCTGGCAGTGGTTGGAGGTCCAGCAGCGGTATCTGTCATTTTCGTTGAAGTCGGTCTTGATGCACTGAGGGTCATCCATGATGCCAGGGCAGACATCGCCACATTCCTTCGACTGCTTATTCCCAGAGATGAAGTTGTTGAATTCAGCATCCATGATGAGCGACCAGTCGATGGAATCCAAGTAGCACAGCTCGGGGTTCTTTTCAATGCGGATGGCGCCCCGGGTGATGTTGCGCAAACTATACAGGCCAATGTCCTTCAAACTGGTCATCTCAAAGATCACCAGGGCGTAATTGTAGAAAAGGTTACGGCCACGGATGACTGACAGGTTGGGGAAGAGCACACTGAGGCTGTCAAGGCCTGAGACGCGAAACAGAAGCAGGTAGTCGGTGACCATGGTTAGCTTCGGGAAGCTGAGGGTTCGGAAGAACTCTTGGTTGACATTGTTGGTCTTGTCGCCGATGAGCAGAATCTGCAGGTAGCCTTCCACCACGGTGCAGTTCTCCAGCCGCTTGAACTCGCCAATTTCATTTCTGATGTCGATGCTTGGACCACAAACTAGGAGAAAAAGTGCAGATGTGAGACTTTGACAACAGAAGAGTCTACCCTTATTCGTTTGACACTATCTGTATAAGCTGTTCCAAACGCCGCTAATATTACACAACAGTACGAACAATATTGCTGTCATACCAACATCAAGAGACTTGCTGTGGTAACATCGAGTTGGCCTAGAATGCAAAATGAGCAAAACACACTATCAGATGGCAAATAGTTCAGTTTTACTTGGTACATTTCTCTTTATATTCCTCGGTAGTACAAAAGCTCACTGTTTCACATTGGCTGTGTTTCCCCCCACTTTGTGGAGCAACATTTCTGGCTGAAACAAACACTGCGGACAGCCACTCTCGCTTGGTCAGGAGATGAACAGCAATGGTCAGGGTCCCTCAAAGCTTGTGCAGGCCAGCTTGTTCTTGACGACAGACCCTCAATTCCCATTTACAAACAAGTGTAAATATTTTTACATACTTCCTTGTGTATTTCAGGGAAATCTGGACTCTGAGTGCAGCTGAAAGTGTGGTGTTCCTTTACCCAAGATGACCCTGAGTATGTGTGTGTATATTACATATATTTATATATTAAGAATCCACCACAAATAAGCAAGGGCAGAGCACCAACAAAAAGCACAGAGCTGAGAGCAGGGATTCTGCCTGCATCATCATTTGCCATCCATATTTTATTCATGAAATCATTTAATCCATCCTTTTAATTGTGCCCATCAACAACAGGACAACTGGAATCCATTATAGTCTTGAAATAACAGGGGGTGGGTACAGTTACTAGGTCTGGGGATTACTACGCAATAGAAGAAAGAAAAATTTCCCAATGCAGACAGTACACTGTAAATTATGACTAGATATAACAGAGCATGATAGCTATTCATTTTAGCTTAAATAATGTTGCAATGCTTAGAATGTATTGTATTGCACTGCACCGTTTATGAGTACAAGTTTTTTTTAGGAGAAATCCATTAGAACCCTTATTTTAATCAAAGTAAAACAAAACACTTCAAAACAAGCTTACTACACAGTATTTGAAAACAATAAACATCATTTCTGCCCGTTTTCAAACGAGAAATGGGGGAGATGCGTTAGCTGCACGTGTCTAGTTCTGCCTGAAGGGCTTCTCCCTCAAAGCACCCGGGATATCCAGGTTTGGAGAGGCCACCATTACGAAGATGCGCTAGTGAGCAAAAATCGTGACTGACAGGGGGGTCCTGATGGCCAAGAGCAGGGGGGTTGTGAAAAGAGCCTCCCTACTGCTCCACAAGTAAAGTACACTTCTGAACAGCTCTGCAAGACTTCCGTAACAGCCCAAACAGGAGAACTAATACGGGGGTCAAAATAGGGGCTTAAAAACTACCACGTTTAAACAATACATTTTAAAAATGAAATAGATAAATAAGCATGCTTACAGTAGAGACATTTTCAAAAGGTAACGTGTCTGAGAGCAAACAGACTTTGAGAAAAGAAATATCCTGGCATTTGAGTGCTTTTCCCTAAACCTTTTAAGTTCTTACAGAAGATTAGTTCGTGCCGCCTGCCTGGACAGGCTGTGCCAAGCCCTGGTTGTGAGGAGCTGTTTTTACCCTTTTCAAACAGCAAAAGGAACTCACAAGTTAGGAACGAGGTGTGCAGGACGGAAATGACTGCATTCGGAACCGTTTCTTGACAATATTTAACCAAGTTTAATTATGTCTTTATTAGTCCTCGCTCTTCAACGACTAAGGTACAACATCAGGTTTAATTGTATTGCCTATGTTTTCGTTCTCATTTTATCAACTGGCTAGTTAAAAACAAAATGACACCAATGCCGTCTGCACATTATAACAGTTCCTGTAACCAGAACCTACGCAGCCTGCTGCTCTCATCATAAAAACCCAGCCTGTTTAACAGAACCACATTGTCATTTTTTGGGCCAGATCTGTTAGCTGTGTTTAGAACATAAACAGTTCTTTGCAAAGCAAAAACCAAGCAACTAGAAAATACCAGATAAGAATCATTCCTTCAAGCAACAGTTAAGTGCTAACAGGTCTGGTTAAAAGGGGGGGAAAAAAAGCACCTTGACAACTAAATGCCCTTTTTAAAAAGCATTATAAAACGGGATTTTCTTCAGCACGTGTAGCCGACCAAGTTGTCTACCTGTCACTTCCCAGGGAGGAAACCAGGACAGATTTGTGGGCAGCACATAGCTGCAGCTATGCCAGCAATATTCTTTACAATTCTTCTTAGGAATCATAAATTTAAACTAACTATTGAGCCACAACTAAGGAAGCTTCGACTGTCAAAAGCAAAGCGTCTAAATGTTGTTGCAAGTGCATCAGCAACGGGTGGCCAAGCGAAGAGAGCAGAAAATAGCCGAGGAGTAAAGAGGGGTAAAAGACAGACAGGGTGACAGACACAGTTATACTTATTTACCCTGAGGTGAAATTGCTCAAATTGCAAGCAAGACCCACGGCACTCAGGCCGACTGTTCCCCATTCCGAATGGGAGGCTACTCTCTGGCCCCAGTTTCCACACCAGCCACCTGGTGGAGTGGTGCAGGTGGGGGGTAATGCCCTCCGAGGACAAAAGGCAAAAAGCACAAGCATCCGAAACGTGGAGAGCATCCGGAGCACGGCTGCAATGCGCTTCTGGATTGACTTCAGCAAACATGTTTTCCTTGGAGCGCTCCAGAGAGTGCCGGGTGGCACGTACTGTACAAAGGCGTGCAGGGCGGCGGCACTGCATCACACCCTTTAGCCTGTGCTAAAACACACACCATTTGCGCTTACTGAACATTAACCATTTTTCTTCTCATCGCTGGCTTTTATGGGAGCTGAACGGAAATACTGAAAATGCAGAAAGCTCAGAAAAAGAACCACGAGAGCAAAGAGATGCAGAAGGACCAGGGGAACGCAGTGTGAGGAAGCCCCTCGGGCCCTGTCCCGTCACAGACCGACACAACTCGACAAAGTCTATACCAGCTCTATAACGAAATACAAACAACTAAGCAAGTTCACAGTAACCACCACCAAGTTCTCCAACAAAACATGCATCCATTTCACACTAAAAAACAGACCTTTCTTTTAAAAAACACATTCCTGGAACATAAGACGGGAATGAAAATACTGGGACATAACAGTGGGAATGAAAATATCTGGTTGTCCCTGGAAAACTGCAGGTAAAAGCTTTTGTTTGGTCCCTGTGTGCTGAACACTGGAGGATGTCTGGATGACAGCATAAAACACACACACACACACACACACCTGGGAACAGGACAGGTTGCCTTGTGACATCTGAGGAGGGTAATACACAGTAACCTGCCCTCCACCTGACACCCAGGCAGATGTTCTTTTCATCCTTATACTCAAAGTAAATAAAGGAAAAGTAATAATCACCTACATGCATTACTGTCTCAGGGTAACAGAACACTTATTACACAACGTAGATTTCTACCTCCCATCACATGCTGAACATCGACAAACAAGGTAACCCAAAGCACAAGCGTAAGTTTGTATAAAACATGATCGTGAAAAGGTTTATATTGCTAAAGTTTTCGAAATTAAGGCCTATACAGAAAACACAGAAGAAAGAATTCTTGCCATTTATTAAAATAGTTCTATTTTGCCTTTCATAATTGTAATAAGATTGAATTTCCTTAAAGACTTATCCTACAAACAACTTTACTAGCTGCCCAATTTGCATTACTGAAGTGTCATCCTTAACCAGTATTATTCTGTAAAAATTCTGCTTGCTACTGGAAGAAGGAACTGCTTTGCCATAGTAAAGCAACAGTGGTGCCCTTAAGAAGGGTCAAAATACAACAGTTGTCATACTCGAAAGGTCAGTTATGTCAAGAATTGACAAGCTACCGTAGCCAAACATTTCATGGAAATTTGTTGAAATTAAGGTCGGGGTTGAGTCAGCTGACAGGTAGCAAGACCAGGCTGGCGGGCAGAGAAAGCGACCAAACCAAACCCCGATATGCCCCTCTCGTCACACTCATTAGCCATGTTAAGCAGGAGGAATTCCAGTCATTTCCTCAAAAAGGAGATTAAACACAACCGTGCTTCACGCTGTCACCACGGGGGGAACTTTGCTCATACCTGACCAGCCAGCTCACTGTTTAAGACCGACATCGCAACTCAGCTCGGGGAGAAGAAAGAGTGAAAAACATTGTTTTGCACACATAACGTATTCTTTTATCGGACACCTTTCTCCAACAGTTCACAATGTTAGCTACAGTCTCTGAGCTACTTACAATGATTTCCCCATTTATACAAACGGCTATTTTTACTGCAATTCAGGGAAAGCATCTTGACCGCGGGCAAAAACCTAGATCCAGGTCCTTCAACTCCAAGGCGACAGTGCTGAACACGATGCTACCTGGTGGCCCGATAAACAAACAAAAACACCACACTAAATGCCATCTATTATTTTGGCAAGAGGGCCGAGACTGCGGTCCTTACGTTTGATTAGGTAGCACAGAACAAGGAGAACGGGAGGCGTTCAAACCGAGGGCTGCGTGTGGTCCCGGGGCAGGACACCTGCCCTCACGCAGCACATTCGCACGGCTAAGTAAACAGCGATATCTCCAGCACCGTAACGACGTGCAACATCTTCTGTTTACGGTAGATAACCTGGCCTTGGCCCCTGCAGTGGAAACAAGCACATCGAAGGTAACCTGAGAGTCCAGCCCACTGGGTACCTACGCCCTGCAGCCCGCCAGCACCCAAAACGACGGAAAGCACTGGAACACCTCATCCTGTCACACAGAGCAAAAGCTGTCCCTGGTTGCGTCCGGCTGCCGGGATGAATACTTCCGGGGAAACTACAGGTGAAACACGAAAGCGACGCTGCAGTAACATGGTTTTGTTGCTCTAGAAATTTCTGACGGAATACCAAACTTCAACCTTCTCACCCGTTTCATCTCGGGACCGTAAGAAAACGCAACTTAGCCCAATGTATTTATAGGTCAAAAAAGGGAACTTTTAAAACATAAACCACTGATGAAGGACTTCAAGCTGTGACCAGTCAAACGAAGAAAAACCATCTACAGGACATTAACCTTTCTATGCAGATTAGTATGCAGCCAAAGAAATTGCCACTAATTGTTTTTTATTGAAAACATTATGGTAACATTAGTATGGGATTACTCCGGCAAAACAGCCATTCTATTGTTCCCATTTTAACAGAACAAACAAGGAAAGAGAAAGACTGTATTCTTTCCGTGTAATTTTCCCATGACAAATATGAAAAGCAGAGACAGTGTTTGGTGATTCCTGTCCAGAACTGGCTCTCCTCTCAGCATTGCTCTCGAACCCGCAGAGCCTACGTGTCCCGTATAGCCCCCGACACAGCAAGAATATACAAGGGGACAGTGACTAAGCCCACTTTGGTCCTTTCTCCACACACCAGTCCATTTAATTCAAGGGATTTAAATTCAGCGTAAGGGGCAGTTCAAAGTCAAAATCAACAGCAACACGACTTCGGCCGCTGTTTCACACGGATTCACTTATGTTTATTTAGGTACAATTTTAAAATTTCTGTTAGTCAAAAAATGAGAAATTTTTGAAATTCACAGATGTGATGTGGGGAAACAAAAAATTGCATCCATCGGTCCGTCCATCTGATATCCATGACTGCTGTATCCTGGTCGGGGCCGCAGGGGTCGACAGCCTATCCTGCAATCCAGTACGGTGGCCCCACACACACACACACACACACACACACACAAAATAAACTATTAGGACACCATAATGCAATGAAGCTGCTCTCCTCCAGCACCGCCTTCATGCATTGCTGTGCCAGCCAGAAGTGTTGGCACTTTCCATGGGAACAGAAAAATGATTAAATGCTTTCCACAGAATACAGATCTGCGCGTAAACCCTCAATCTACAGTTCGGCTTCAGCCACGTTCTTTAAAGGCAAGATGCCACCGCATCAAAAACGGTGCCCCATACATGCACCGTGAAACCTGCATCAGCCGATAATTTAGGAACAGACAGCGACCGCGCACAGGAATAACACGGCCGCGCCGGACGCTAAGTCTGCAGCCGATTACGCAAGTCCAGGGAGGAGGGGGCAGGGCTCTCATAAACGCAGTTAGGGTGACACAGTTTCTGCACCCTGCAGAGGGGGGCGGGCCACTAAGCCTGCAGCAGACACACACGGACGTGGCGGTGGGATAAGGTACGTGCCAAGGCCAGGAAGACGGAGAGCGTGGCGGGAAGCGCACGCAGGTCACGGAAAGGCGCCAAAGCCGTCTCCTCACTACTCTCCCTCTTTTTATTGGGCCTGGCGAGGGCGGTCGCCACAGCGACAGCTGCTTCCGTCCTGCCTGCCGGCTGCCAAATCAATACGGGTGGCGACATACCAGCACTGTCTGCATGCCTCACCGCAAACACTCGCCCAGACAGAAATACTTGCAAACACTGGGGGGCCGAGTGTTTTTCACTTTCATGATGACCTGAGGTGGCATGGTGGCGATGGCAACACTCTGTCTGACTTATGGCGGTCCACAGCTGAGGAGGACTACACGTCTGGCCAATGTCAGCCGCCTCTGGCCGGGTGAGGAATCCTCGCCTCCCTGTCCGGCCAGGCTGCTCACACTCACCCCGGAGGATCTTTCCAACTGCCCGTCTGTGTCGAAACCACTGGGCTGAACAGTAAAACCCAAGTAAAACATTCGGTTCACAGAGTTCCCCTCTCCCGATCAACAGACATGAGTCTGTCTTGCTTCCCAATGTATTTTTACATGTTCCGTTTTGAAAACTTTTTTTTTTCTGTCCAGATGAATCAGGAAGTCTTTTTTCCCTGGACACTTGGAAGCAAAGGCACGGTAATTTCACTGTGGCAACACATGAAAGAAGAGTTAGTTACATTTCATAAGCTTGACCATGATATTAAAACCAACAACATGCAAAAGACGGCTTTCTGGGAAAAGAAGCCCCATTACATCATAACGTAGATCATTTCCACAGCTCAGAGTTGTCCACAACTTCAGCTCTGCGAGGAGCTGCCGCCTGAAGGCAGCCGCCTGTATTTAAAATAGGAAATTAAATGTATGCTTGCGTGTCCAACATGGACAAATCCATGAGGTCCCGATGAGATCAATCAGCTAGAAAACTCAAGTTTGAGACCTTGAGGAGAGCAGGCGGCAAAGGTGGGCCACAAACACAGTGGCTTTACACGGTGACTGCACGCCATAATTCAGGGGAGCCATTTACGAACAACGTAAATAACGGTGTTTCTGTGTTTTATTTCCCACCCCCCCCACACACGGAATCTATAAAGGTGTGTGCGTCTATATAGCCGCAAAAGGTCTAAGTGAGAAAGGTGTTATACCGGGGCAGTCAAGTTTTATGGCGTAAAAGCAGCTGCGACCCAACTGTATTAAGAGTTAATTCAACATCACATTTTCTTCGCTTTTACGCAACAAAGGCCAGTTGAACATTCAAAGTTGTGAAGATGAGGAACAAAAAAGGAGGAAAAGTAAAACTGACGTGAAAATGGAGCCCAAGTTCAAGTGATGTGCCATTAAAGGCGCGGCTGTCCTTCGCGGCAGGGCCTGGCCAGACTGCGGTAGCGCCCTCCTCCTTTCTCATGCTAATGTGGGTGGCTGTGCAGCCCCGCTTGGCATTAACGCTCAAACACGCCCCCTCGGCCGCACACGGGGACACTGTCCCCGGTGACCTCAGCGCAGATCCCATTCATGTGGAAATGAACAAACGCAGACGGTCTTCAGGCACGCTGACATGAACGACGCCTGGCATTTACACTCACAGCGCTGCCACTGGCGCGACTAAAGGTCCAGCTGCCAAACATTCATCATCAACACACATTTACTAATATTGCACTTTAACGCGGCTTCACCTGAACACGAGCGCGACTTTTCAAACAAAAAAAAAATCTCAGCAAAGCTAAATCTTTACTAGTCACTCCCAGCAGGTTTTTACATCATGAGATGAAAAGGTATTTTCCCCCAAAATAGATATAAATAATCAAATTCAGGTTGCTCCAAAACAGCACTTCCAATCTATACAGTACAGCAGAACTCTGAAGAGGTGTAACCTGAGCTTGTTTAGAATTTCTCCATCAGCTAACCTTAAAGAGGAGGAAAAAATCCCTGATAACAATCTTGAAAAATATGACAGTGAACATTACTGCCTCGGCATTTCTTATTAAGCTAAATTGAATTATTATTCATGCAGCCATTATTACAGATGACTGCCTCTCTTCACACGCTTCTGTGTGACGGCTTTGCAGCGGGCTGGTGCCCCATCCAGGGGGACCCTGCTTCACAACCTACACTTCCAAACATCAAGCCATCACTTTATTTATTTATTTAGAGGCCTTTGTCCAAAGTGACTTGCAATGTAAGGCAGTCGACCTCATACAGATCCACCCATTTAAACACCACGGTATCCAAACTACATCAATTCAGGGCATGTTCTGTGCACTTAGGTACTATAGTCAAAATGGGACTCAAATTCGGACCCCCTCCCAAACTGCAGTAGAGTAACTCTAACCACTTTCTCCAGGCGTGAACATCAACCTGTAGATGATGTTGCTGCCAAGGCTGTGCAGAAGGGCAGGTCCACAACCCCGAAATCAGAAACGCCTTGAAAAGTTTGGTGCAGTTCATTACTATATAAATAAACTGCAATAATATCTAGTCTTTATTTTCTCCACTTAGCGGGTTACTGCAGAAATATCAATGCGTTTGACTACGGGGTGGAGCCCCAGACTCCGCTGAGGGTGGTATGTAAAATACGGTATAAACACTGCATTATCTTTCCAAAATCTGTAAAATTTTTCATTCTGAAACACAGCCGTCCCCAAGGTTTTCAGATCTGGGAATGCAGACCTGCCTAGTGTTGCCCTGCGACCGTCTGGAAGCAGAGGCCAGAGTTGTAAAAACAAGCAGTGCACTGCAAATGTCTGCCACCGAGTGCCACCGTCCTCTCATCCCGACACACACATCAGAGCTGGCCTGTGGACAACTTCCATTCGTACTCTTTTGCAGCAACATAGAAAATGACCTTGAGGAAGCGCTTTACTATAGTTATATTATTAGTTTCTTGCAGCATTACAGTATTTGGCACATTTATACAGTATTTTAAGCCTGAGTACTTTACAGGGTACCATCCATTCCCCCGGAAAACCACTCAGGTGATACAGGATGACGGTTCAGTTCACGGGATGGCAGATGTTCGGTGTTAGCAGCACCAGAGTTTACTCCAGTACAAATGTCTGCCGCAACTTTTCCACAAACCTACATGTTTTCGCATCTCTCCCGTCAACAGACAACGTAAATATCAGTGATTCCAATCGGGCACTTTTCACACCTTCCATCCTGGTGATAAAGCTCATGACTTTATGAGGTCCACACCAAAGCAAACGCAGAAGCAGAACCCTGTGCTCCCGCTCCAGATCGGACTGTGTTCACTGTAACAGGAGCGATTCTGCATCGACAGAGAACAGGCGTCTCAAAACAACATGTCTGTACTTTAAATAAAGCCAACTCTTACTCCAAGACTGCCGGTCATGTTTAACATACTGTATTTTACTTTTTTTTTTTTTAACATCCTATTCATCTTCTGCCTGTTTACATGTTTATATATCTTTGGCATTGGCAGATATTTACAATGTATTAAATATTTCATTTTCTTTCAAGGAACAGCATGGTTGGTGGCACTATATTTGGGATTTCACTGCAAATTCAGGGCGTGCAGTTTAGTAGAAATCACATATTTTCATTGCGCGACAAGATAATAAAGTCAGTGCTGCTGAAGTCGGATGAGGCTGGACTTGAGACACATGGGGGACATGTGGTCTGTAGGAAGGACCACCATCGCCAACATCATAGCAAGTACAGCACAGCACACACACATACAACGTATGAGACCGGCGAGATGCCCCCCGTCATTTCTGCTTTCTGTCCGTTTGCTTGTGACAAACAACAGAAGAGGACGCCGCCGTGAGCATAAACACAGCAGCAGACAAAGCCGCCCCACATCGGCACAACACAGACAAAACGCGACATTCAGCGCCGATGCATCGCTCTCTCTCTCGCGCGCGCGCGCGCAACTCGGCCATGTGCCTCAGTGCAGCTCTGTGTACAGAGAATGTAACGGGCGACGAGGCCCGACTGTCTGTGTTTGACATGTTTGCTTCATGTTAACGTCGTGTGTTCACTTACTCTCGGCGCGGGCGGACCGGAGGCGGATGGCGGACGCGGCCAGCAGCGCCACAAACAGGGTCGCGCCGCGGCTCCTCATTCCTGACGCGGCACCCCGGCGTGTCGTCCCCGCGGCAAGGGAAGGGAAGGGAAGGGCAGGTAGGGGCGGCAGGGCAGCACTCCCGGCGGCTGTGGCTTCTCTCCAGACGCGGCTCCGTGCGTGAACGCGCGAGTGCAGGTCGACGCGAGACCGACGTTAGTCGTGGCCGCGGCGTGGGGCGGCGGCGGCGGCGGCCGCGGGGACGCGGAGGGTCTGTCTCTGTCTCAGCCGACGGCGCTCCGCGTCCTCAACCTCCATGTCGCGAGCCAATTCAAGAAGGAGGCTGGCGGCGGGGGAGGGGGATGGGAGTGAGGGGGTCGCGCGCGCCTAGCCAACGTTAGCACTACCGCTAACCGAGCGGGACAATCCGTGGGGGGGGGGGCGCGGCTCCCTGCGCTCAGCCAAGGTCGCCTCGGGTAAATCGATAGATGAATCAAAGTTTGACCCCCCTCTGTCTACCGGGGGGGCCCCCAGCAGAGCTCGGCCCGGCCGCAGACGGCAGGTTCCAGCAGCGGCGCCTCGGTCTCCGCACCACGAACGGGGCTCCGAACCTTAGAGCGTCACGCGGTGGCTCCCGCGCGCAAAAACCGGGCGACTCGTGCGCCTGTCGGTGCCGTTACATATAAAGAGCAAAACTCAGTATCCCGGCGGCGCTCCAGCGCGACTCGGTAAGCAGCTTCTCCCCCGTCGGTGTCCGCAGCGCGGAGTCAGCGCCGTAAACAAGACTGGGCTTCTCACACACGCTCACACACTCACACTCACACTCACACACACTGCGCGGAGCGAGCAGCAAAAGCTGGGCTGGAACCGCGAACGGCAGCGACCGGCCTTCTGTGTGTTTGTAGGAATAATAACACATCGGCAATATGTGTAAACACACACACACACACACACACTTAGCTCCGTGTGTTAACAGTGACTGGCGAAGTTGTTCTTTTTACCTTGTTTTTTATGTTTAACATTAGAATCAATAACACTGAAACCAAGAGAGCAGAATCGTCGCGCGTGCAGAAGCGGCGTGTTCGTCGCGCAGGACCCGACATTTAAATATGAAAATTTAAAACTGCGACTTAAAATCCTCTCCTCTTAAAAGTTTGCGCAGAACTGTGGTTCCTGAACTCGGTATTGATCGCGGTGCCTCCTGATATCTTCACCTTAGTGCAGCTGTCATCTGCGGGCAACTACACCGCTGCACATCGTCTTTTGCTCTGCATTATTTCACACTTTGCCCGCTTGTACCAGGGGAGCACGGCAGGACCACGTGCGGGACTCGAACAAACATCGATGTAGGGTCGGACTCTGCAGCCAGTTGTTCCACGCACTTGAAGGTCTGCTTTTCGTTGCCTTCAGCGTCCATATCTCGCAATTCTAAATTAAAATTATGTTTGTTGATAGTTTATAGATTATTTAGAGCGGAACTAGCGACGGTGCCGCTCGGGCTTCGGATACGTCTGGAGGAAGAGCGGTGCACCTCCGAGCATCTAGGACCGTCGGTCCAGAACTCAGAAATGACTGGCAGTAATACTGAGCAGTTGTGTGTGTTTATTTTGTTTATATAGCGCTGTGCACAGACACGGGAGGCGAATTGGAAACTCGCTTTGTACTGAAATAATATTTTGTAGTTATAGTTACGGTGGCCATCTGGTCAACAATCTCTCCGGTCAAGGGGGCCAAGCAAAAGGGTCTGGTTTTCACCAGAACTGAGAGCAAGAGATTCTGTCGCGCTGGTCGTAGTTGCGCAGACACCCGGTTCCACATTTTCGATGTGCGCATATTTTAACTATGACACACGGCGCGAGCTGCGGCACGCAAAAGCCGGAACGGAGTTTCATTCATAACCGCGGACCGGACTGGACCGGACTGGACATCTCCATTGATGCAGGTGCTCCCGGTTGGAGTACAGTATACTGTAGTACATCAGTGTACATGACTGTATTACAGTGCATCACTGGACACCACTGTACATTTACTGCGGTATACAGTGATTTACTGCGGTACAGCGTGATGTACAGTGATGTACTGAGGTATACAGCGATGTACAGCACAATACAGTGATCTACTATGGTATACAGTGGTGTCCAGTGATGTCCTGCAGTATACAGTGATGTACAGCGATTTACTGCAGTATAGTGATATACAGTGATGCAGCGATGTACAGCAGAATACAGCGATCTACTATGGTATACAGTGATTTACTGCGGTACACAGTGATGTACAGTGATGTACTGCGATTTACTGCAGTATAGTGATGTACAGTAATACAGCGATGTACGGCAGTATACAGTGATCTACTATGGTATACAGTGGTGTCCAGTGATGTACTGCGATTTACTGCAGTATAGTGATGTACAGTAATACAGCGATGTACGGCAGTATACAGTGATCTACTATGGTATACAGTGGTGTCCAGTGATGTACTGCGATTTACTGCAGTATAGTGATGTACAGTAATACAGCGATGTACGGCAGTATACAGTGATCTACTATGGTATACAGTGGTGTCCAGTGATGTACTGCGATTTACTGCAGTATAGTGATGTACAGTAATACAGCGATGTACGGCAGTATACAGTGATCTACTATGGTATACAGTGGTGTCCAGTGATGTACTGCGGGATGCAGTGATGTACAGTGATTTACTGCAGTATAGTGATGTACAGGGATGCAGTGACGTACAGTGGTGTACAGTGATGTACTGCAGTATACAGTGATGTACAGTGTCGTGCACCTGACATCATGTAACCTTTCTCAGATTGCCCTGTAGGGGGAGACACGGGAGTGAGAACCTCGGATCAGAAGCCAGTGCAGAGGTAGTTTCCCGCCCCTGGACCCCCTGCATCGCAGCGTCTCGCTCGGTGCGGAGCAGCAGCCACCCGCAGTTACACACCTGCCTGGAAAAACACACAAGAGTGAAGGTTGTGGAGAAGCAGGCGCTGCGTGCTGGGAAAGCGAGGAGGAGCTGTCTGCGGGTAACCAGGTCAGTGTGGTGCCACCGCAGCCAGCCGCAGAAAACTTGTCACTTAGTGTCCTGGGTAACAAATGTTTGTCCCTTAAATGAAACTGCTGTCCTTTAAAACCTTTAGTAATAATGTGCACATTTAATGCAAATGAAGTTGCAATAGAAATAATGAAACTGAACAAAAAATAAACTACTATTCTTTCACAGTTGGTGTGTTTAATTTTTTTGTACTAACAATATTTATTCGGGCTTAAAAAATGTTACACAGAAACGAAAGGTTACAGTCAGTTATAATTAGTAATGTGTCCCTGTAATGACACGGTTAAATAGACACATCTTGTTTTTTAGTTTAATTTTCAAGGAGCTTGAGAAATCATCCAAACTACAGTAAAACTGGGCAGCTAATTGTATATAATTAGAATTTTCTCTGCAGTGCATGCAGCCTTCAAGATAGAATTTAATACATGTGAAACGTGATTCTCTCCTCACCATTTCACTTGAATCGAACAATTTATTTCAACAACACGGATTAGCAGTTGCGCACTTTAATCGGCAACAGGGCTGCTGCATCACAAACGCGGACCGTTGCTGTGAGTTGATGGGCTCTGAATTCATGTTTGACAGGATATCCATGAAATGGTTAAGGTTTCCATGGAAACTGAATTTTCTGGAGAATTCCTTTCCTCTGGTCCCGTTGGACTGTAACCCTGAGCAGGATGTGCAGCCAGGCGGTGTGTCCTGCTGTCACACGCTTCTTTTTATCCTCACGCAGAAATACTGTAAATGCACATCAGGCTGCAGTGATTTTTCTGAGGAACTGTCTCAGAGTTCGGGAGGAAAAATGCAAGAAAGGAGCACTTGAGAAACACATATCAAAAACACAGCGCTTTCACTATTTAATTCACCACCCACACTTTATTCTGAATGTCAGGAACAAAAAAGGAATCTGGGAGTAACTGCACTTTAAAAAAAAAAACATTTTGTTTATCGATTGAATAGTTTATTACTTATTTTGTGAAATGAAACACAAATGTGTGGAAAAACACAGACGAAAGTCCTCCATATTTTCCTGAACAAATAGGTGCCTTCATCCAAAAGTCACTTTCGCTGCACAAATACAAGAACAGAATTAAGGCTGAAAACTTTGAGAGTTGCTGTTATTTTTAATCTCAGTAAAAATTCTAACAAGATTGTAACCATCTCTTTTAGAGATTTTAAAAAATCTTAAAGTGGGGGGAGGAACAGATACGGCACAACAATCTGAATTCTTCTGATCGACTGCATTTATTTATTGTCCCATAATTTTGTCCTGAGTGGTGCAATACCAAAAAATAACTATTTAGTAAGTATTTTGATAAAAAATGTACCTACTAATATCAAAAGAATTACAAAGGAACTAAAATATTGTAAAAAATGTAAAATGATTAAAATAATGTCACGAATTTTGCAGATGACTGGAAAAACTGCATATGTAAAATGAATAATGCTGTGGCAACACAGTGTGCTGGAATATATTTTTAACATGTTTTTCTGTAGTTACCACAGTAGACAGGAATGAATTCATTAATTCATTGAAGAAATTACTTATTTGCCATGGGAAAATAAAGAAATATAGTATAAATTATTGATTCAGTTTTTTTAAAAGCAAAACCAAGTTGAGCATTTCTGTGTCCTTAGTGTTTACTGTATTTCCCCTCTTTTGTTTTCACTTTTCTTCATGATTTAGAAATAAGACCTTACGGTATCGAACGATTGCTGGCGTCTATTCAAACACGACTATTAATGATGCAAAAGTCCTCAGTTTATTTGAACTAGAAAATTAGGCTGCTGTCATGAACCGTTAATATAAATATATTATATTAAATAATAAATATATGTGTTTCTAACTGTTTTTATAATAACCATTTTTTATATAATAATTAGCAACCAACCACCAAAAGATTCTTATTTTAGCATGTTGTATTTGAATTTGAAAGTATATGTTGACTGAAAAATCTGACCCTACAGGACAAATGTACATATATGTAACTGTAATGTAATTGTAATTTTCTTACTTTTTTTTATACAAAGATGCTTTAAAGCAGCATGGCCAACATACACACACACACACATATGTATATTGAGTGTTTGTAATGGTATCCTAACATTTTTTTCTTAACAAAGACTTTATTTTCTACTTCACCACGATGCCACCAGGAGCCGTTAAGATTCCACATTTCTGCCACTTCATAAACTACAGCTGTGTGTCTATATTTTAAAAATGACCTGCAGTTTTTTATGCCTCCGAGCTTTTTTTCCTGTTTACGTGAATCTCACACACACACACACAGTTGTACTGTGGGTGGAAACCAGAACACCAGGAGGAGTTCCATGCAAATGCTGGGAGAGCTTGGAGCTGCCTACCATCTGCACTGCTGTGCTGCCCAGCCCTGTAACCATTCTACTTAATTTTACTTTATTCAAGATGTTTTCCTTCACTGTTTACAGTTTGCCCAGCTCTGTCTGTAAAAGCTTATTATTCACGTTACCTTTTCTCGAAGTGGGGTAACTGATCTTGCTGTTTGTCTGGTCCTGCTTTAGGAACATTTGTCCTTTTAAAAACAAATATGTAACGTTGTCGTTTGCACCACCCGGTGGTGAGATAAAGCAATCTGCCCTGCACTGTGCTCCCCTGCTGTAGATGTTGGTCTGCTGTAGCCAGAAGAGCTCTGCCGGAAGACGAGCAAACGGCGAGGAAGAGGGGGCCGCCGGTGACCTGACGGTTTCGGAGGTTCCCGCACCGAGACCTCGACAAAGAAACAGGCCCCGTTTTACAGAAAGAGGATGAAAGGCTCCTCGCGCCGCTCTTCAAAGCTGCAATTTTGCTCGACGCTTTGCTGGAAAAACTGTCCGGGAAGCGGGCTTTGAAACGTGGGGGAGGGCGTCGCGGCAGCCGTGTTTGATGATGAGCGAGTTTAAACTTTGCTCGGGTTTATAGAAAACAGACGTGGCGCTCGGAGCAGACAGATGTGAGCAAAACTCTACGAACCCACTGTAATAATCTGCGTTTCTGTTTGAAATGACTTCCAAAAAACGTGATGCGGGCCTCACGTAGGCCATAATAACACACAATGTTATTTAAGAAACAACGTCGCTGCTTTGTTATTGCACAAATGCTTAAAGTTATGGAAAAAGTATGTGAACCCCCAGACCCGCTTGTCTTGGTCACGGTGGTCCAGAGCCGACGGCTGCACGAAAGAAGACGTGTTGAAAAGAGTCCGATGGGAGTCGGGTGATGAACCGTGTGGTTCTGATGCCATTTCTGCTCTGTCTCACCTCTAGAAGGTTTCACAGACCGGTCGTGAACTCGTGACCCTCAGGAGCTTTCTCAAGACACCCACCGACTGTCTCGGGCAGCCTTGTTTCGAACTGCCGCGTGGTTTCCCGACGTCCCTCTACGAAGCCGCCGCGTTTCAGGTCGGGATCACACTGGTGCGGCTGTGAAGGAAAATGGTACCGATTCCACATCTGCAAACAGCATTTTACCTTCAGGGATCCACCGAGTCCCCGGCTCTGAGGTGCTGCTCCCGTCTGTCAGCCTGCTGGTGAAACCGGCTCACTTCCTGTATTCGTACTCAACTAATATATTTTTAAACTGATGTGCGACAATAACTGTTGTTGCCTAGTATCTCTTCTCAAACGTTTTTCACCCTATAGTTGGATCACAACTGCTATAAATTTCAGTGTGAACTTATTTAAAGTAGGACAACAGTATTATTTCATGTTCTGCAAACAACAGCTGGGTTTAAAATTAGAATTTGAACATTTGCAGATGACGAAGAAGCGTGTGGCGCGGGGAGCCGCACTGCTGCCTTCTGCTTCCCGGGCCGGTTGGGTGTGGGTTCAAATCCGGCTGCGTGGAGTTTGCATGTCCTCCCGGTGTCTGTGTGGGTTTCCCTCCCACAGTCCAGTGACTTGTGTTTCAGGTTAACTGGTCGCTCTAAAGCAATCGCCCACAGTGGTTACCCTGTGTTTCATACCCTCGTGCTCAGTGATGGCCTGACCAGGCTAAAGCGGTTGGTCAGGATGGATGGATGGAGCACAGTGAAATTCCCAGTGGATTTTCCCAGCGCCTTGGGCAGCAGCCTGTCCATCTGCTCCGCAGGGGATCTTCTACAGCCTTTTTCAAGCCAGAGGGGAGGGATCCCTGTGTGTGGGGAGCAACACCAAACGTACACAAAAATCTGACCGAGTTCAATAAAACAATACGGTGCTGGTTTTGGTGACGGACGCCGGAGAAAACAGTTCACAGGACCTGTAATTACACACAGAAACGCCTTCACTTCTGACCCAAATGCAGCACAAAGGAATTTTCTGGGACTGAAACATTATCTATGAGACTGGAAGGCAAACTATTAGACAATAAGAACAGGCAGTTTTTTTTATGGATTGCAGTAGCTCAAAACCAAAAATATATAGTACACATTCCAAACGGTGCTGAGAAGAAGAAAGCCGGTGGTCTGATGGGCGGATGGAAAACAAAGGGGGGGGCTGAAAAAAATTCGGTAGGGCTGTGGAAAAGTACCGCGTCCGATTATTCCCTCAGTCGTTGTCCACGCGGGGAAGGGAGCTGCGCAGAAGAACTACGAAGAAGCACCACTGATTACTTAGTGCCCTGACAGATGATGTTAACCTTCTAGAACTTTCATCCTGTTGCGAGAAAGAAACAGAAAACACAAAAACACGAGCAAGACCTGTTGGGCTCTTCTCGGAGTCACAGACTGCCATGTGACCGTAACCCCCACCTCGAGTTTCCCGTGAGGGCGAGGATGGGGCCCCCTACCTCGGGGGTGCCTCTCGCTGGCTTCAACGGCACCGCGGTAAAAGGGAACTCGCTGGTTGCCAGGTTGCCAGCAGGTCACACATGCTAACCAGAGCCAGTTTGTTCTCCTGCCAGCCTCAAGCAGGAGGCCAGAAGAACTTGCAGAAACCGGGAGAAAAACGAGAGACAACGGGGGCAAAGCCCGAATGACCTTGCGACGTCTGCCAGGAACGCCGGGCCGGTCCTGTCTGACGGCGGGAAAACGGGGGGTTTCTTTTCTTTAACGAAACGAGGTGATTAGAACTCGGCTTTGGCCGCATAGCAGCTCCTCTTCTACACGTCTGCTGAAGGCGACCGTCCTGGGCTTGTTACCGTTGAGCGCTTCTCTCGAGGGTACAACAGCCGGGCCTCACGCGGGACTCGTGAGGCTTTTGAGTCCGAGTCTTTAGTCACCGTTTTAAATTTAGCCCCTTAATTTCATGGCGTCACTGTTAACATGTGGTTCACGTGGTGCTGCTGTTGGACTGCTAGCCCGGCGCCCGGGGATTCTGGGATACGCACCGGACCGTGACCCGGACAAGCAGCTGTGGAAGACGACTGTGGAACGTTGCTGTGTATAAAACCACCGTTTACTCTGGAACCTTAGTTAATTTTAGGCGATTTTTTTATTTTTTGTCTGGGAACCTTTTTCGCCCCATGAGAAATAAAGGCAATTCAAACCCCTCACACAGGAATGAGTCCAATAGCAAGTTTTGTGGACCAATTCACCGCGTTAGATGGGGAGAAGATGTCTGAACAAACAGATCTTTCGGGAGCTACTCCAGCCTTTACCATCTGGGTTGAAGCTTGCAATGGTCATGTTGCTGGAGCTGAACACACCTGTCCTCACTGACACACCTGCTGTGCGACAAACTCCATCGAACGTGTGACTCGTGAGGTTTCGGCTGCTGGCATTCCAGAACAGTCTAAACCAGGATGACGTCTTTAATCGATTTGACATCTGTCAGTCATATAACACAACACAAATTAAAATACTGCAAATAGGTGTTGAGGCTGCTTGTTTTTAAATAATAAAGCCGAGTTTGTAACAACCTGTATTTAACCGGCAAGCCTGAACTGGTTTGGTATAAATGCAGCAAATTTCATTTTTTATCCATCTTTGCCATTTAAATTGTCCTCAAGATCTCCAGAAGGAGCATGACAGACAGCTTGGCGGCAGCGCGTTCAGGTGGTCGCGAAGGCCAGGCTGCGAACTCTGAAAAATCGAGAGCGCCGTGGGCGTGGCTTACGGCCCTTTGATGTTCTTTTAATCCTTATCCGCGTTTGATTAAAAAATTAATTTATAATACCTGTGAGAGCAACATGAAAGGAAGGGTATTTACTGGCTCTTTCCTCTTTTGTTGAACTTCGCGAGATTTACAGGCTTTTGTAAATCAGACTTTCTCATCCACCGCGTTTGTTCCGACACGGTTCTCTTAAGAAGGGATTTAAACGTCGGGGGTGGAAAATATGTTACAACTTTGAAATCAGCAGTTACAGTACAGCAGCAAGTCCTTCACAGAGTCGCACTTCTAGCCAAAATCCCGCTCAAATCTGTTTTACCACCGATTTGTCCTCGGATTCCACGTTTGGACGTGGATTTATCCTCTCGGGAACATTTGCTCCGTTCTGGAAAACTGCGGGGAGGCACCGAAGCAACGTCGCCGCAGGTTTACGGCTGTTCGTCCTTGTCGCTGTTGCGGATGAGGAGGAAACGGTCGCTACGGCCACAGAGGAAGAAAAACAGGTAACCGGTCAAACCATCCAGTCGTACCTGTGAAAGCGTCTGTTGTGGACGGGGTTTCCAGAGGGCTGTCAGTGCGGAAATTCAGCACCGCGCCTGGGCCTCGTGTCAGCAGGACAGCACAGGAGTCCAGCAGGCTTCTGTCTCGGGTTTCTCTACAGCCCCCCCTCCCGCAGCCTGGGGGGCCCGACGCCCTATTAAACAAACGCAAAAATGAGGATCGGTGCCCGGAAATAAAGGAGGACACGGAGCGCAGAAACCGTCCCGAAGTTTACCGCCACCCACCGCGTTCGAGCAGCAGCGCGCGGAGCCCCGACGAAAACGGTTCTGCTCCTTTCATCGCCAGTTGTTCTGATTCATTCATTCAAGTTTTATAATTGAAGTTTGTTGTTGTACAAATTTGCCCCCCATCGCATCGGAGCCGAACTGGACGGTGTCATTTCTTACATAAGTCACTTCGCGTCTGTCGACAACAGGTCACATTTCGGCGTCCGCATTTGTAAAAATGACGTGTCGTTTATTTTGACGATTCACTCGTTCACTTAGTTGGGTACGAGATAAATAGACTAATGGTAATAAAGCCACAAAATGGGGGAAAGCTGGGTCGGCTCCCTGTGAATGTGTATAATAATTTAATATGTTTTATAATAATTTGTGACAACTGTGCTGTAAACATCTTCTGACCCTCTTCCTTCTCCTACAACTTCCACAAAGACGCTTCTCGGGTTTCGGCCGCAGGAGCGACTTTCTCATGACGCGGCGTCTCATCGTTTGTACGTCATCAGTAACCTGCGCGTTACCTGGCGCTGCCCGGGTCAAATGGGGCCAGCGGTGGAAAGGTAAACGGTAAGAACGTTTTGTATAATCGACTGTTTTACCATTAAAGGGGTTGTCGTTCCCACATAACTGTTGTCACTGCTGACACTTGCAGACGCCGCAGAGTGAAGCGGAACAAAAATAAAACTAAATGTATATCGGCGGACTTCGTTGCCGTGTATAGTTTCTTGTTCGCGTTAACATTTTCGCTCCCTCACACGTGAGCGACACCGTGATGTGCAAACAGCGACAACAAACGATAAATCACCGCTAAACCTCCTGAGTTCAGTACGTTTAACGCGTGTCCGTCAGCCGCTGTACCTGCGCTCTGAGTGTGACGTCAGAGACACGCTTTAGATTGTTGGCAACAGGAAGCACCTGTGTGCCAAATGTCACGTCTGTCGCTTGACGAACAGGTTCGGCTTTATAGGTACAGCGATGAATAACTGAACAAATGACCGTGGACGCGAGGTGCTGCCGTGTCAGTTCCCGCCACCAGGTGTCGCTGCTGTCCTCCGAAAACAGGTGAAAAGTGGCGGAGGAAATGGAAACCGCGGCGGCGAGTTCGCCCCTTGCTGGTAAGATCTCGGGGAGCAAAATATTAAGCAAATAAACAAAGTCGCTTCGCGCTGGTTAATTAGTTAGTTAAACTGTTAATTAGTTTCCACGAAACTGCAGGGAAAACATTGCTGTCAGGTGACCGGCGGTCCTGATCCCTCGACCACCTGGAGCGCGTCCTCGACAAACACGTTTTATGCGAAGGCGACGCTGTTTAAGAGCATAACAATCGTCGGCGTTCTGGAGATTTTTTTTTTTTTACATTTTAAATAAAGAAACAGGTCCCAAATTTCGTGATTTGAACCCAGTGGTTACGTAAGAAGTAGGTCTAAACACCACATCTGCTGGATATTAACACTGAGCCCCATCTGGGGACACTTTTGGTTAAAAGTGTGTTTTTGTCAGAGTGCTACCCTGTCGATGTCCCCGACGTGGACTTTCTCGCCTTGAGGAAGAGTGCAGAGAAGTATCTGTCGAAGCTGGAGTCAGACCCCCCCTCCAAGAAGGACTCTGTTCTCCTCCCCGATGGGGAAGAGGTCAGTTTATAAAATATTACTGACTCCCCAGTCAGGTCGTCTCCCCCGCTTCCGAGAACGGCTCCTCCATCAGTGGAATGTTGCATTTCGACCCCCGTAGGTGGAGGTGACGCAGGCCAACGCGCGTCTCCTCTCGCTGTTTGGTGGGGACGACCCGGCTCACGCCATGCTGGTTCTGCGCAGACCTGGCCTTCGAGACCAAATGCAAGGTGAGTAGCTGACAGGGGGGCCAAACCCCCTCCGGTTTGCGGACGTAAGCCTTTGTTGTCGTAATTTCGTTTCGCTGTGAAGAAACATCTTCTTCTGCAGTGGTGGCACTATATCTGCGTGGAAAATGGTGGCCTGTGAACGACACCTTAAAAACCGCCAACGCGTCCAGGTCTGGCCTTATTACGGTAAACATCCTTTCCCACGAGACCCCCCCACCCCACCCCTTTCACGGACTTATAAAAGCATTAACTGATGTCAAAGATTCCAGTTCTGCAAGCGCTGAGTGTTTGAATGAAGCCTGTTGGTGTGTTCAGGTTCAGTGTCCAGCAGAACGACTGGTGCTGTTCGTCCTCAGTCAGATCGTGTTCGGCACGTTGGAGAGGCCCCTAAATGAAGGAACATACTTTTCCCCCCACCCTGCAAAGGAAATCGCCAAAATTCTTTGGCAGGATGGAGAAGCTGTTGGCTTCTATACTGTCAAGAAGAAAGGTGGGTGGATTATGTGTGTCGCAGGTTCTCTGCATGAGCAAAAACCACAGCATTTTTAAAAACCATAAGTTCTCATCAGAGTCTGCCTCTGTGGATGGAGGGTTTCCACTGGTAAACCTTCTGCTCTGCTAAATATTGTTTGTAAAAGTTTGCTGTCGTGTTCACCCAGGCAGCTTGTGTGATGGACACACCAGCCAGTGCTACCAGCTTCCGGTGCTGGACACCCTTTTCGTGAGGAGACGCTGGAGGAGGAGGGGGTTTGCTCTCCATATCCTAGGAGACTTTTGCTCTTCTT
Organism: Arapaima gigas; assembly: GCA_900497675.1. NCBI lineage: Eukaryota > Metazoa > Chordata > Actinopteri > Osteoglossiformes > Osteoglossidae > Arapaima > Arapaima gigas. The sequence continues at coordinate 208,953 of UFQX01000628.1, forward strand.
TTTCCACAGAAGAAGCTGTAGGAATCAGCTGCCCGGTATCTGCCAGCATGTACCAGGGTGTGTGTCGTCTCGCCCAGAGATACACCCGACACCGTTTATTCCCGATAAACGCTGTAAAACATCCCTGACGCAGCTCGGGATAAAAATGGCAGCTTAGTTCACTGGAAACCTGCAAGAGCAACTGCTGCAGAAAAAGGCAATTAATTCCTCTTATAATATTAAGAACCACGATGATATTATTTTGTTAGAAACGGTATAAGAATTACAGGTTTCAGGGGCGTAGTCCTTTCGCCAAAGACAACATTCATCATAAGTACGACTGGTTTAGGGTCCACGTTAATTGCAGAAGGAGGGGAAAAAAATTCCAGGTGTGCCATAAAGGCTTTAACAGTGTGTTATATAGTGATCAGCCAGCATCTGCTATCATGCTCAACTCAGAGACACGGAATGTTTATTATGACTACACTGTGTGGTGAAGTATAAAGTATCATCATCACTCCATGTGTGCAGAGAACTTTGGACCCTTGTTCCAGTGGACATGATATACAATAATAAGATGTCGTAGTTTCACAGGTGGTAACGGCTTTTTATTTTCCCCAAAGGGCAGAATCGCATACTAGGAAAATGGTTAAAAAAAAACCATTAATTGAATATAGTTGGTGCTTGTTTATAGGCTTTTTTTAATGTCAAAATGATATTTTATGCGTTAAAAATGAGAACGTTTGTGTGTGTGCAGTGTGCCGGAAGTACCTGGTCTTCCACGAGGCTCAGAGGGATCGTCTGTATGAGGTGGAGGCGCCGGGAAACTGGAGCCAAAGGAGAAACGTGTGGTTGAATCTTCAGCTGGGCAGTTACCCCAGAACCAGTGAGAGTCCCTCTGGTCTGTTGGCATCAAGTCTGCGCAGAAACCAACAAAAGGTCACAGATAGTGGAAGCGTTCGCCGTGATTCAGGCAGCTCAGTGGAATAATAAGTCGAGGAAATAGTTGTGGGCTCGGGGGTGGATTGAATCCTCATGTTGATGTTGCATGAGCTCTAGCTGTCAGGAGTCCTGTGATGGTCTGTTTGGTGTTGTGTCTGAAATCCAACACAGATGTGAGAAGAAAAGTCTTACCAGTGTCTCTTCCTGCAGCTCTAGAACAAAACATGTTACAAAGAAAAAATGAGGAGGAAAAAACCACAGTCTGTCAAAAGGTGAACTTGTTTGGCTGTTTCGCATCGCAGAGCCCCCCCGGGGTTGCGTATTTAATAGGTTGTTGTACTGACATATTTCTCTTTCTGCCAATAAACACGTGGGCAGGATGATGCTGGCGGAGGTCCTGAACCACGAAGAAGCCCAGGAGACGGCGGCCAGCAAGCGCCAGAACATGCCGGAAAAAGGCCAAGACTCTGAATGGACCCGAGTGCTCTTTTGACATTTTTGTTGTTGTACAAATGTTCCCCCCCTTATTTCTAAATTCCTGTCCTAAACTAAACTTTTCTGTGTATTAACCCTCGAACCGATACAAGCGAGACCCTGTTTACCGGCTACAGGGGGTCAGAATGACCCCAACACCCATTTTATTATCTTTCTTAATATCTTTGGCAGAAAGTTAGTCTCAGCCATGATGACGTTGTTATTTTTTAACCTGAGCTCGTTTTTAAACTAACGCACACAAAACTGTGAGAATAATACATAACAGCTGCAGATGCCTAGAAATGTGCCGTTTTCCTGAAATTGCGGGTATTTGCGGCAAAACGGTGGTGCGTGGAACAGAACGCGCGCTGAATCGGCGGGATTTATTTACACTGTAAAGCTGCTTTCAGCTAAAGGTGATTCGTAGAGTAAAATAATAAAAGTAAGAACTGTGACCGTGTGTGAAGTGACGTTTGTACTTGTCATATTTTAGCTGTGTTTTTTTTTTTTGGAACGTCGTTCGCCTTTAAGGAAGCCGGGGGGGGGTCCCGTCATCGGGAAAGGGGAAGTACTTCCACCCTGTTTGTTTATTTTTATTATTGTTGTTTTGTTGTTGTGTTTTTTTTAAACACTAATTAGTTAAATAAACGCTTTATTTCTGTTTTTGATGAGCAGCACCGGGGGGGGGACTTTTGGTCCAGGAAGTGCTCGCGAAACGGGAACGGCGGCAGAAGCGGGTTTAGTCCCGTTTCCGCCATGAGTCGAATTTACGAGAACAGTGCGCTGCGGAATAAGGCGGTGAAGAGGGAGACGACGGGGGGCCGCTGGGACCCGCAGACCTACCACAGGTAACGGGCGGCGAAGAGAGAAGAAAGCGGGAAGGTTTCGCGTCTCGTGGCGGCGGAGTCGCGCGGTTTGCGCCTCGTCTTTTCACTCGTTTTCTCTTGTCGTCACTCAGCGGACCGGGGGTCATTTTGGAGGGAAAGCTGGTGGATGTGTCTCGACACGTCGTCACTGACACCAGCAACCAGAAGGTAAGAACGGCCATTTGGAATTGACTGTACTGTGCTGTACCCCGCCTTACCGTAGTACACCTTCAGTGAGCCAGCAGGCGCCGACGCTGTGACCGCCAGCCTGTGTCTGCCTGTGTCTGCGGGACAGGAGCGTTACTACGTGCTGTACGTCACGTCCAGCCGAGTCCATCGAAGGAAGTTCGACTCGAAGGGCAATGAAGTGGAGCCGAACTTCAGCGAGACGAGGAAGGTGAACACAGGCTACCTCATGTCCTCCTTCAGTGAGTACAGTACAACACAGTACAGCTGAGCCCCCCTCTCTGCAGATATACGTCCACAATGGTTATGGTGGTGTTTCACTGTGTGTGTGTGAGAGACATATTACTGCTGGACACAGTTCAGAAACCCTGTTGCGTTATTTAAGCTGATGGTGGTTCGAGGTTGTCTGTGGAATGACTCCTGTATAATTTTAATTCGGACTTACACTGTCCGGTGTTTTGGTCCCGGTTTCAGACTTGATGACTGTATTTTGAGGGAAAACCGCGTTGCTGCGACGTCTGAGTCTCGAGTTTCTCGTCTCGCAGAGGTGGAGGCGAAGGGGGAGACGGACAGGCTGTCTGAGGACGAGCTGAGGGCCGTGGTGAACAAACCGGAGTTGCTGCGGATCACGGACAAACACGCCCCCCCCGGAACCGTGGCTTTCTGGCTCCCGGAGGTGGAGATGGAGAAGACGGAGATCGAGCTGGGCCAGGACATTCGTCTGAAGACCAAAGGGGATGGACCTTTCATCTGTAAGTGACACGGGATCCTGAAGAGCGTGGTCACTTCTGTTTTTCATGCTGTGGTGACGACAGCAAAGGGGAGAGGCGACGTATCTGGTTTATTCGTGCCACGGTAAGGTCGTGCTTAAGTTATGGTCACCAAGATGACAGCAGTTTGGCCCCCTGACCGCTGAAGCAGTTGCAGTGCTGTGTCACATTCCATCCAGTTACCTTCACTACTTGTTCTTTTCTAGAAATCCCAGAGCAACATGTTTAATTTGAAGTGCTGTCACCCTGTCATAGTTTCCTTGGCCAAGATAGACGGACGCACCGTGACCAAGTGTAACTTTGCTGGAGATGAGCACGCTGGAGCATCTTGGACCGATAAGATAATGGCCAACAAGGCAGGAGGAGGAGGTGCGGCGGAAACAGGCGGACCTGGCGAAGGAGCAGGGGATGACGAATGGGTAAGGCGGCCTGAGGTGGGCCGAGCGAGGCAGACCGACACCCCTGAAGGACAAAAGCCTTTTTTGGCGTGAGATGTCAAGTGTGTATCTCTGTCCAGCTTAAATTCTCGCATTTAGACGTAGTGTAGAAGAAGCCTGTGTGAAGATAAGTTGTATTTGCTCACGGAACTATAGTGAAGATCACGTGTAGAAGGAGGCAACAAAGGGCTCTTCCTCACGTTGTAGCCGTCCGATAACGTCTGTGCTGCATTTGTGGTTAATCTACCAGAAGAAGATTTTGTCTCTTAAAAACTGGTTTCGTTGGTTTGTTTTTACCAAAAAAAAAAAAAAAAAAAAAAAACAGCAACATTCCCACTTCTCCCAAACGCTGCCTTGAGTCCATTGGTTTGCTTTTTGTTGCAGGACGACTGAGAAAAGGACCGTCTTCTGCCTCCTGCTTGAGCTGGTTTGTTAAGGTCACCGAGCCAGCGCTGGTGCCCTCAGCTCCGTGCTGCTTGCAGGAGAACTTTCAGCCCCGCAGTTTTGTGCCTGTAAGTGCTGGGAGAAAACACACTTAAGGACATTAATCGCGTACTTTAAATGTGCCTGTGCGGACGGACGCCGTCCATCCGGCCGGCCTTCTTCTTTGGGGGTTCCGGTGCTTGAGCTTAGTTTAATTTTTATTCGGCACAGCACGTCTTTTGGCAATTTTTTTTATCGTGAACAAATCAGAAATAAACATAGTACAAATGGGTATTGTGGGTACAGTAGAACATTTATAGAGTATTTCATGGCCGCATGGTGAGTGTATGTAATACACATCTAAATATTCTTAAGAACATGAGGCTGTGAACTGTAACTCACGGCCTGGATCAGTGAGTCCAAATGGCCGGGCGTTAAGATCTGAGTCGTGAGTTACGGGTTATGGCTGAATTGTCACCCACGTGACACAGTGTGACACAGTGTATAATTATACACAGTGTATAATTCAAATATGTCAATAAACTGGTACACATGTCTGATGGACTGTCTGTCGGCACCCTGCACGTTTATTACAAGACAGTTTTACTTTTACGTTATTAGTAGATAATATTTAAACTGATGTTCTTTTTGGAAGTAAAAGTCTTTTCTGTGTCTGTGTGTGCAGTCTGTCTTGCCGGGGTTGTGTTTCACATTTGAAAATATTTTAGCAGTTTGATAAATAAACCATAATAATTTCAGAGCAGCCGGTTGTCACAAAATGGAGGTAATTTGTTCAGTGAAATGGCTGGTTTTGCCGTGGAAGAAGTGTGGCTGAAACCGAGACGCTGAAGGAAAACGGCCCAACTGACACCACTGAAGTACAAAGGCCTCTTTTGGATCGAGATGCCAAGAATTCATCTCTGACCGACTGGGAGAAAAGTGCCTTCGAGAACAAAACGTTGGTGTAGTGAACAAAAAGCGGCGTGTATTTTCAGAAACCTCTCGTGGTTTGTTGTGTGGGATCTCATTGTGTCAGGACTGACTTTATGGACCAAACCACAGCTGTTAGGTAATATATATACAGAACAAATAATATACTGTATGTACAATTCTATGTATTGCATGGAACAAATACAAGTAAATACGACATAATTCTGTGACTAAAGATAGCGTTGTTTAACACAAATATACTAATAATACAGTGTTGGATAATTTTTATTTTGATAAAAAAAGCTGACAGTTTGTCCAATCTGTAGCTTCATATATATTTCATCAGTTTATTTACAATGAGAAATAAGGCAGCCTTGTATTGCTCTATTTTCGCTCGTTCTTGTGATCATTAAACCTGAGAAAAGTGCTTCCTTTGGACTTTGTTAACCTGAACGCCAACAGTGACTCCCGAAGCAAACAAGGCTGTAACGTAACATCACTGAATATAAATAAATAGCACACAGGTTGAATAGTTTCAAATTAAGACTGTAATGTGATGTTCAGAAAAGCATCAACCTTTGCTCTCTGTACATTTATCACCATTATTGGACTGTGTGGCTGTTTGAATTTGATGAAACTAATAACTGAGATTGTAAAACTGTTGCCTTTCTGCTTTGGGCTCTTGGGACCGAATGACGACAAGAGTGTCGCCTAAAGTGACAGACCGACATGAGCAGCGTTGGTGGGTTGTGTTTGCTGTGTCTTTGCGGTCCCTTCCGCCGCCATGTGCTCTGCCTCCGCGTTTCCCTTCTGAGGGGCGGGGAGCGGTTCAGGGGTCTTTGGTCTCTTGGCGGAACCAGTCCAAAACGGTCTTCTTGTTCTCCTCCACCCACTTGATGTTGGCCTCCGTTCTCTCTATGGCCTGTTGCAGAGCGCGGGTGGCTGAGCCCAGGGATTCCTCCTCGTGCTCCATCTGGAACTGTCTCAGCTGCAGTGGGGATGAAGGGAAAGGGATCAGAACGCCCACCCAGAGATGGGCTCCAACTTGCTGTAGGAACGTCTCGGCGTTTTGCAAGTAAGCCGGTGTTCTCGCAACAGGAACTGCGCGACCCGTTCAAGGCCGTTAAAGTTATACGATAGCGAATGAAAAGAAGAAAGCTGCTCTTAAGTCTAACTATACAGGCATCACACATCAGCCAAAGCATCGCCAAAGGTCTCCATTCAACTGTTTGTTACTATTTATCTCTATATTTTTCATTTGGAAAAACTAGCAGTTTGTGTTTGTGTTCATCACGTAGACAAGCAACAGGGAACTTTTACCTGCTGAAGTTCAAATTCAGAGGAGAACCTCTCCGTCACTCCATTGATGAGGGCGCCGAGCGGCATTATTCCCCCACCGTATCTGAAAAAGGTCGATTTGTGTTGAGGAGCACAAAGGCACCTGGCCGCTAAAGTGTGTAGCGGCTAAAACAATACAAATGCGCAACTGCGACGAGAAGTTTCTCTGAATGATCTACAGGGCTTATTGCCCAGATGAAGAGAGCTTTTGTCCTGGATGCCATTTTGTTGGCAGAGGTTTAACAATAAACAGCTGAATAGAACTACAGCCAAATGTCTTGAGACGTGAGACAGAAAACCTCACGCCGAGCTGCCAGAACCTCTTAGCGCGCGGCACGACCCGCGGACACATCTTAGGGCGTGACTCGGGAACGGGAACTCACTCTTGGCTGATGTAGGACCACTGAGATCGGACAAAGTCCCAGGCTAATGACTGTCCGATCACGTTTCTGGCAATGTAGTTGATAGTGGAGACAAAATCCATCTTCCTTATCTTGTTCGGGTCCAGAGTGTAAGAAAGGTACCTGTTTGGGTGGAACGAGACATTACAAGCAGACTCCACCTGACCAGAAGTGGGAACTACTGTGTGGACCAGTCCCCTTTCTCCACTCTGACCTGTTTAGCAGCCAAAGACTCTTGGTGCAGCTCAAGGCATAACGCAGCTTGTCTTTCTCTGTCGCAATGGTGGCGTTGACGTACATCCGCCAAGCAAAGTCCCATTCCTTCTCTCCGCCGGCTGCTATGGCATTGCAGTAGATCGTCGACTTCAAGTTTGGAGGAATCCTACGATGGGTTGTGCAAAATTGGATATTAGGAAAACCCTACACTGCGTGTAGACACTGCAGATGAGGTCCAGGTGGAGATCGTTGCCAGAGTTTATAAGCAATTTTCCTCCTCCTCTCCTTTTTATTCCCACCTCACTTTTATCATCATGTGTCTCCAGAGGCCATAGTTGGTCACCAGCACTGAAGTGGTTCCTACTTACAAGTTGTTTGATTCATTTTTCATCCATTCCCCAAAAAGCGTAGAAACCATTTCTGTGCAGTTCTCAAGATCGTTGCTACACGCGACTGAGATGGCGTTGATCTGGTTGTACCTGTTGAGACCAAAGCGAAGACCTCAGCTGGCCAATTTCCTTAAGACAGACAGGAACCAGGCCGCTTATGAGTCAAATTATAAAGAACAATAACAATAAAGAACAATCACTTACTGTTCCATGTGGCCTTGTGGCACAGATAAATTCCTGGTGTAAGGCTCAAAGTTCTCGTAAAGATTATAAACTTGTTTTCTCATGTATGCCTAGGCGAAGAAGAACATAAAGATGTTTTCACAATACTTGCATTCTGATGTTAATGGAATGTTAATACTGCCGTAGAGATACGGACGCTTTGTTCAGGTTCTGGCTGAAGTAACTGACCTTCATTGGACCGTAAACCTCAGAGCGGTCAAACATGAGAATGAAATATTCCAGGTTCTGCAGAGCAGACTGCCAGGGGATGTACTCTGTCTCGTTTCTGAGATAGATGGTGGTGTTCAGAGCCAGTGTGGAACTGACATATTTAGCCCTAGGTGAGAGACAACAGGTTCAGCCTTAGTAACTTTAAAGGTGCTTCATCACGTCTCCTGTAAGATGGACTGTAGAAATGTGGTGTTTGTGGGAAGATGCATCATTAAAGCAAAAACTGTTTGATTTTTAGTGAATCCACACCCAAGGGGTGGGTCCAGCTGCGGGGGGTTAGTTTTGTGGGTTATGGGTCTTACCTCGCGAGATTAAATGCGTCATCAATTAACTGGGCTCGGCTGATAACAGGAATTTTCTGGAAACAGTTCGATTGCGTCGGTTAGGAAGACACAGGCAAAACTCAGACATTTTCAGCCCGATCTTCTCAACACACCGTCATCCACACCGCAGTTACCGAGAAAACAAGGACACTGTGATGTCTGGTTGATGTACTACAACCAGACGGGGACGGTTTCAGCGTGTTTGGGCAACATTTACACACTAACTGCACTAATCGCTGGTGGAATAAGAGAACAAACAGACGTCGTGCAGTGAAATCTGTATTTCGACACACCACCCCCGAATTTAATGTTAACACACAGGAATCTTCAAGAAGAATCATGGAGACACATGTCAAAGGGACTTACTGTGTGGCCAGTTTCCAGCTGTTTCAGCAGTCGCTCCCAGTTTTCCGGGTTGTAGTTAACTCGGAAATAACCCGTGCAGTTCACGTTGGCCAGAAGCCACTGGTTTTTCTCAGTCCGATACACGATCTTTTGCACTATCGGGCAAAGACAGCGTCCGTTAGTAAGACCCCTTAAGCGGCCGCAAACAGGCCCAGTAAGCTACGTGTGAGTGTGATGATTTGTCGCCTCTTCCTTCACGATAGCAGAACAGCTGCAGGAGCAGACGGGTGAAACCGTCCCAGTCCTGTAGGACTGAGTCCTGTTAGTGAGCCCTGTTTCACTCAATCTCAGCCACTTCATACACAGGTAGTGCCGTGGTTAAAAGCTGCTGTCTGGGTCATCCATCCATCCATCCATCCATCCATCCATCCATCCATCCATCCATCCATCATCTACCTATCATCCTTCCACCCATCTATTGATACATCCACAATCTGTCCATCCATCCATCATGTATCTGTCTATCAATCCACCCATCCATCCATCAATATATCCATCATCCACCCATCATCCATCCACCAGTGAATCTTTAACCCAACCTCCACCTGATGTTCGTTGCTTACTGAGCCACCGTGACAGACATATAAGAAGCAATAGTGACAGTCGAACCCCCTGTACTCTCCAAGCTTTTCCTTACCTGGACCCTTCTTGTTCAGCAGGTCTTTTTCAACCGGGGAGGGTAATCCGGACTTCATTACTTTAATAGGGATGTGCCAAATAAAGCTGAGATTTAAGGAGACACACGTGTTCTGCGTTATTTTGACAGTAATCGGGAAATGTAAAGCAGACTGTATTTAATCCCAACGTGCTGGTTTTCATCTCTTTCCCAGCAACTTTGACGGCGCGGTCGTGCTTAAGACTCGGCTCTACTGTCAAATCCCCAAGTGCTCTAAAGCAGAAACTGTCTTAAGGTTGGTGATACGAGGAAACTTGCAGTTTGGGTTGCTGTGGTCCGAGCAGCGTTACAAAGCCAGTCTTTGACGTTCAACTTTTTTGTTTTTTTGAAAGCCCAGACATACTTGTATTCGGATGTCTGATTGAGAAGGAAATGCTGCTGTGAAACCTCTCCAGAGGTGGTGTTGATGGTGATGACTGGATAGCCCATCTGCTGTGTCCACGTGTCCATCAATTGTGTGACGTTGATGTGAAGGTTGTGGTTGTCCACCTCCTTGAACCAAAATGATGGGGCACAAAATTGCAATTTTATACTGGCACAAAACATTTTCCATAGTACAGGATACGTGTTTACGTAGTTTGAATGGATCTATGCATATTTTCATGTTGTTTTTCCAGTAATTTCTCACCTCACCTTTTGTAAGTGTGTCCAAAGGTCTTTATATTCGGCGTTGCTGTACTGATAAGTCCGGAGATACGACTGCAAAGTGAAAAACACGGAGGACCCTTGACGACAAACTAAAGCTGAAATGTTTCAATTTGCATACGTGAGTAGAAACGATGACAGATTTATTTGACCATTCAGTTCAAATTTGTCTCGAGTGTAAATTTTGAATGTCGGACGGAACCACACAAATCACTCTGTCTGTCATGCTCGCGTAGCCATGGCTGGACGAGCCAAACCGTCGTAAAGCTTCCACCACATTACCTTCACCCCCTCCTGAAAGGTGGTTTCTGTAAGGTAACCGGACAGCATCCTCAGCACTGCGGCTCCCTAAACGGCAGAAGGAAGGACAGAAAAGGTGTCGTATTCACGTGTTCTTTCCTTTAAATAACGCGCTGTGTCGTAAAACATACAATCTGTCGACCAGATTTAAATCTAACAGGAGCGACACGCAGAGGACAGAGCGAATCGTGGGAATCCTATCAGAGTCCGAGGCCCGGGTTGGACCGGAGGAGCACCTTGCTGTAGGTGATGGAGTCGAAGAGCTGCGTGATGTCAGACGGCGTCATCACGTCCTCCTCCTTGCAGCTCAGGGGGTGCGAGGACACCAAGGAGTCCACCTGCATCACAGGCTGCGTCTCGTAGAGGACAAACAGGTCGTCCTGCCAACAAAAGAGGCCCGGTTGACACTGAGAGGAAGCAGCGGCTCGTCCTCTCAGAAGATCTCAAGAGAAGAAAGAGCAACTCACAATTTTCCAGGTGGGCTCCACTTTGTTCACACCAAAGTAGGAGATGTACGTTGCGAACCCTTCGTTGAGCCACAGGTCGTTCCACCACCTCATTGTGACCAGGTTTCCGAACCACTGAACCAGGGGAACGAAACGTTGCCATTTTATTTCACATTTCGAGTACACAGGTAGTGCAGGAGCTTCAGAATCTCACAGGAGTTTTCATAGAGAAGCCATGACTGCGTGTGTTTCTGTGTTTGTGGGAGGAGCTGCCCAGCGATGGACTGGTGAGTAAACTGAACGTCGGAAGAAGGTTTTAAAGAAGGACAGTCGCCGTGTTTCGGACTGGCGCCCGGAGCGATCCAGAGCTCCCGAAAACCGCGCTCACGATAGTACCTGGTGGGCCACCTCGTGAGCGACGGCTGTGACGATCCACTCCCTGTTGGAGGTGGAGGAAACCCCTTCTTCGTAGAGGAGAGCCGTCTCCCGGTAGCTGATCAGACCCCAGTTCTCCATGGCCCCCGCGCTGAAGTCCGGCACGGCAATCTGGTCTGTGGAAAACGCAACGGCGTCCGTCAGTTTATTACTTCAGCTAAATTCACACAGCTAATGGCAAATGTCCCTCAGATGCTTTAACTGCAACTGTCGTTTCCCAGACATGGAAAATTAGATCCAGTCAATCAGTTATTCAGTAGTCTTTTTAAAAGTACTAAATGGTTTAGTGTCTATGCATCAATTTGTTTAAATACACTGAAGAAAATAAGTCAAACTGGGTGATATCTCTCTGATCACATGCTTGCATATGAAAAATATGAAGTTCCTCTTATATTTTATAAAAATGAACTCAAAATAAGGTCCACAGTAAAAGCAGGTTTAAGACCCATAAGTCAATATTAAAAAAATGGCTGCAAGAACAACAATAATAATGGTAATAATACTAACACTATTCTTCTTCTTCTTCTTCTTCTTATTATTATTATTATTATTATTATTATTATTATTATAGGGTTATATACCTAGCGGTGCAATTCTAGTAAATACCTTTAGTGCTGACAGCCCCTCTCTGCTGATCCAAGAATAACAAAGCAATTCAAGACCACTTTATTGATTTTATCACTTCAAGTTTCATGTGACACTTTCATTTGCTTTTTTTAACTTTTAGCTCTTTCTTTCTTCTGGGGTAGATGAGGAGGAGCGGGGAGCCTCTGGGAGACACTGGCCTGCCGGATCAGCGTCCGGAGAAGCTGCATATCGAGGGGATCCCTGTGCCTCATCACCAAGGTGTGTGTTTTTTAGTGAAATCTTACTTCTTGTGGGACGTTTCTTTTAAGTCAGGGCTTGTAATGTGAAGGTTCTGGTACAAATTACAGTTGCCCATAACTAGAAATGGTTGCAAAAGGAGCCTCGGGTTACGTGAGGAAAACCTGTAGGACGTAAACGTGCATTTATGTTGCCTGTACCAGGATGGAAATATGAAAACACTTACCGAGTTTACTGAACGAGTACGGCAGGCCGAACTCTTTTTCGTAGAAAGGAAGGAGTTCTACGCACTTTTCCTGTGCGTAATTTGCCTGACCAGCCGAGATAGCTTCAGGCCGAGCCCACGTCTGCAACGAAACACACACACACACACACACACACACACACGTGGTCCTTTTTCAGTTAATGCAAACCTGTTCCGCTCCATGTGGTGGAAGGTATTCGAGTAAAAGCTGTGTTATGAATTTCAGCCTTAAAGAGCAAATGTTTGATGTGGATGACAGTGTGAGGAGAGTGTGGGACCACAGGGATGACTGACCACACTGACCATCAACCTACCCATCTGATAGTTTTTTCAGCACACAGTGTGAGTGAGAAATACTGGATATTCTAAAGATCACAGGACACATCCTCAACTTGCAACAATGCGATAAATTGTAAAACTATAAAACTGTACCTTGAAAGAGTATTTGTTTTTTGTTTCCTTGGGAGAAAATTCTGAAACTGTGAAGGCTAAGAGGTAGGTTGACATCCTCGGAGTTGGATTGAAATGTGTCACCAGCCACTGCTCACCGTCAATGGTGTCGACCCAAGAATCTGTAAGCAGATGGTGCAAATAATTCACTTCTCTTTTCTTACACAAAGGCAAAATAAATTATTCAGTACTATCCACTGGCAAATGACCACAGCTGAAATTATTATTATTTTTTTCTCTCGCTCAAACTTAAAGAGAATAATGAACAAAATGGTGTTACCCTTCTCTGCTGCATTGCTGTGTGCCCGGCTGCCCTCCCTGTGGATGATGGTTATTTCGAACACGGCTTTCATGGCCGGTTCATCAAAGCAGGGAAATACTTTCCTCGCGTCTGTGGGCTGCATCTGACTTGTCGCCAAAAATCTGCGACACAGATATTTGTGACAAATATAAGTAATATATGAGAAAACAGATACCTGGAGAAAAAGCCCAAACCAAAGACAAGCACTTTGAAAGCAGCTCTCAGTACTGCAAACACATGAATACCCTTACTGTAGTTTAACCAGCTTAAAGGATTTAAATGAGGAATACGGCTGATAAAATGTCTGTCGTTTCACTGAGAATTTTTCCACTGCTGTTAATAAAAAAAAGGAATCTTCAAATTTCTGCTTCTATAAGAGTGCCTTCCGACCCACTTCATGTGGTGTTTTAATTCACTATTTCCTTGTTTGACTGTATCACTATAACCTGTTTTTACCTGTTTATAATAGTGAGATGGCACAATTACACATATATATGTATATACGTGTGTGTGTGTGTGTGTATAGACAGAGAGAGAGAGAGAGAGAGAAGGAGGGAGAGACACACACACTCACACTCACACACACACACACAGACTATTTCAATACAGTCCTGTTAAAGCTGTGAGAATATTTTAGGTGCATCACACTAATAGATTTACTACGGTAAACAAGGAACTACATTTGGAAAAGTATCAGACTTGTCATCTACGTAAAAGAGCCGTACAAAGTAATGATGAGCCTTCACAAACACACAAGGCTGCGTCCACACGCCACAAAACCTACCTGTCCTCCTCATTTTCAGTGTATTTACTTATGTAGAGGCCTGCCAGGTCTTCGAACATCTCCCCCTCAAATTTGGTGATAAAAGTATAGTTTTTATTGGCTTTCAGCGATTCTTCGAGCCCCACTTCCAGGAAGTTACTTTCATCTTCATACAGGCTGAAATTTTTTATCGTGATGCTCCCCTCTTCATTGGAGACCTGGATGGGGGTTACAGTCAAGCCCTTGCTGTGCATGATGATCCTCTTGGTGGGCTTCACGCACGTGAACTGCACGGTGCAGTTGCCGCTGAAGGCGAATGTCTGGTTTGTCGTGTTGGTCAGCCTCGTGTAGAAGTGGGTCTGCAGGTATATGGTGTACCTGTGTGGGACCAGGTCCCCAGGCAGCCTCAGGTTGGGTGGAGGCCCCGTCGGGAAGGGCGTGGTAGGCACTCTTGACGGCGGCGGGTACGGTGGGTTATCCTCGATCTGCTTGATGTAAACAATAAGCATGCTGACGACAGAGGCGACCGCCAAGGTGGTGACCGTGGCGATGCTGACAGCGAGAACCTTTGAGATGTACACTCCTGCGGCCATCCTGGATGCCGGGTCGCTCTCTCTGGAGATGAGCAGGTCCTGGCTGAGCACCTGGGTTTAAACTGTCACGGTATCCGCCCCGTCCTCCCATAAACACACGACCCACCAACCGGCACCACGCCGACTACTAAACTATTAAATATTAACCGCTGCAGGCAGGCGAAGGAGGCAGGAGAAGCAGGCTGGGCCTGGAGGAGGTCCACCCTGACGCCGATGTTGTCCAGCCCATTGCTTGGCCGCATCTGGAAACCGTTTTCCACCCAACTCTTGGGACCAGGGAGCCCCATGTCAGGAAAGAGCAGAAGAAAAGTGGGGAGGAGGGATCAGTGTTTCTCTGTTCTGAATTATCCCTCAGAATGGCAGGAAAGGCGGTTTGGCCGCTGCGCCCCCTGTAGGTCCTCGTGACCCACCGCTGCTTGAGAACCTCCCATAGTCTTTTTCCAAAGCCGCTGACTCATCCCCAGGTCCCCGACAGGTCGGTTCCAACCCAGCACCAGACCTCCACTTCTGGGAAAACTGGGAGAATGCCCCCCCCCCCCCCCCCCACTCTAATCCAGCAGAGGCACTGATGAATTGGAATTGTTTTTTCTCTATTACTATTTCCTTCTGACTTGTGTCTAAGCTTGAGAAAAGCAGTTGTGCTGATCGCTGAGCAATAATTTTATGCGTGTTGTGGTTACATATAAAGTCCATAAAAATGAAGCTGATGGAAGCTGCAGGTGCCATAAGGAAACTGGTCAGAAAATCATGCAAATCTTGACTTCTAAATTAATGGCTGAACACTTCCTTGATGTCAGTCCTCGTGCGGCTTATCATTCTACAGATAATAATACAAAGCACCTTCTATTTACCCTAAGAATTGGGGCAGGTTATACAAAATCACAATGCGGACAGTCCCTAACCTTTCTAAGGTTTGGAAACATTCCCTGCTGAGACTGATCGTACCACATCCGTGAAGTTCATGGCTGTGCTTCCAGCTGCCAGGTCACAGCCTTCCCAGTGACGGGACAAAGTTTGCATTTTCACAGGTTGCCCTGAACTTTGACACAGAGATGAAAATCGACTTCCTTCATCCCCGTGCCGAGTTACGTAAACATAAACTCCCGTTAAGTTTTCCTGTACGGATCTGCAATTGTATTTAGTCCACGTTGACTTACTGCTACATAATATTATCAAGTTCGGGCTCAACAGAGAACACTGTGGATATTAGGACATGTGTTGGTATCTGGCCAGGTGCGGACGTTCGACCCCCCTGAGGCTCTTTAAGAGGAGTGACGTGCAGTTTGTTTCGGTGGATGTGATAGTTAAGTGTGTTTTGTATTCTACTGAAAGGGCTTCTTGGTTCCTGTTTTCTGGCTGTTGCTTTGTGTGTAACTGGTTCATGTTCGTGGAGGAAAAGGCTGAAGGCTAAAAGTCCACCTGTCTGCTCGCCGTCAGCTTTACTCCCTCAACCAGCTCTCCTTTTGTCACAGAGCTACTCATTAACTTATTATCAGCCGTAAGATGCACTTTCACGGCTAAGTTCAACATTACGTCCTCATTCAATCTTTATTTTTTGACAAAAGACAAAATTACATTGTCACATATTTAAGAAGACAGGTTTTAGAGCTGTTCAGGATGCCCGTGTAGAGAACTCATTTTATAAAGTTATAATAGACACACACAGGACATGGTGAACGCTGCCGTTTCTTTTCAGGTCTACATCTTCACTCTGTATCATGTTGGACTTTTTAGCTTTTTTGTCATCAAAGCGCACATATTTCAACAGAAAGTTTTGCACAAAAACAGTGTTATTTCTCGGGAGCCGGAGTCGGCACTGATCTGCAGGCGGCGATTGAGTCGCACTGCGGAAGACCAGCTAAACAAGCCGTCGGAGGAAAACTTCCTCAAGTTATCTAAAACACAGAGGATTAGTCCTTCCTTATAAATCACAGCACTGTAGCGATTTTAAAAAACTATTTTGTGAAATTCCATCAGAGCAGGGCAGACCCCAAACCCGACAAACGTACAGTGTATTATTCACTCTCAGTTCTGTGTCTCCGTTCACCGTTGATGCAGTGAGAGCTGCACTAGTTTGAGGTCAGCGGGTTTAGTTCATCGGATTAACTGATGACTCTGCCCCCCGTTCAGCCCTTCCGAGCTGCTGGTATCGATCACGGAGGCGATTCGGATTCCCTCTTATTTGTAGTTTTATCATGCCTTCGCAACCCTCCTGTTATTTTCCTTGTACTTTTCCTTCTACGTACATTCTCCTCCTTCTGTCCCTCCTTTCACACCTTTTCCATGTTCCTGCAGCATCCCTCACTACTCAATGGCGCCACCAAGGGCAGGAACAGGGAATAACCTGCGTGTGGCTGGCAGGAGTAATCTGCATGTTAAGGTTAGGGCTGGTCGTGAAGGGGACCGTGTACCGGTACTGGGTCGGCACATCCTTGCAGGCTGGTTGAGAAGCTGGCTCCAGAGAAAGGGATGTTTTGATAATAATAGGAATAATAAGTTGGATAGAAAGGTAAAAAACGGGGGCGCCGACACGACGAGTTATAGGGTCACGTTGCAAATCCTGGTGAAATACACAGGAGCTGTGGCCCGGGGGTGTCGGAAGCGACTCCGAGGTTGGCATTTTTTCCCAACCACATGACTCGCCCCACAGCACATGTAACTGACAATGTTATTAATCCCCCCTCTTGGAACAAAATGTCTCCAAAAACACTTTTCTTGAAATTATTTTTAATCTGTGAATATTTTCCCAGCTCTTAAATCAACTTCAAACCTGATCGAGTGATTTTATTGTGTAAGATTTGTCAGTCCAGTGTTATGATGGAATAAGAGACTGATAAAAAAAATGTAATTTACATCTAATAAAGCAAAATAAATCACTGGCAAAAAAAATTACTGGAAAGGTTTAAGATGAGTAGAGCGAGACCTTATTAAGCACGCAATGCTGAGGATGTGAAACTCCTGACTGGAGCAGAGTGTTCACCACAGCCAGCTGTCCAGGTGCTGAAGGCAGTAACAGGACTGCTGCAGGATGGAAGTCAGCTCCCCATAGCTCTGCTCTTTCCAGCTGGGCAACAGTCGCTCGTTGTTGAGGGCCTGCAGTTTGGGTGTCCCCTCCTTCAGGACCTGGTAAAGACAGGGCCACCGGCTCTGTATCCGCAGCCTGGTCCGCCGGTCCAGGGTAATGCCTCGCACCGCCTTCTTGGCCCGCAGCTCGCGGAGGGAGGGCAGGTGAAGGCGGGAGAAGACCAGGCCGCGGCTCTGCGATACGTCAAGGAACTCGAGCGACGGTGACTCCAGCGTGTAGGAGATCCCCAGGTTCCTCAGCGGCACCAGGATGTGCAGCGTCAGGGACCGGAGGCTAGGCAGGGCCTCGGCCAAAGCCTGCAGGGTGCCCGGGTTGACCCCTTTGAAAACCCAGAAGTACTTGAGCTCCAGGACGCGGAGACACCGGAAGCGAGTCAGCAGTGAGACGGAGACCTCAGACCAGTCAAATGGCAGGCGCATCTTGCTGATGCGGGGGCACTGGCAGGAGAGTTTCTCCAGCAGGACCTGGAAGTTGCTGACCTGATCCAGCTTGGTGCCGCTCTCCTGATGAGAGCTCGAGCCAGTGTAAAGTCGTAGGTCCAGCGGCTCCAGGAGCGTGAAGGTCCAGTTTAGGTCCAGGTGGCTGAGATCTCGGCAGTGGACGCTTTCTAAGAGGTGCGAGAGAAACTCCCCCCATTTATTGCACTGGTCCCCAAGGTCAAAACTGGCCCTCAGGGTGAGCAAACTGGCCCCTCTGGACATGAGGTGGTGGGCGTAGTTGTGCACCCACGCCTTCCAGCGCTCAAACTCCCGGTTGGACACCAGCAGCCCCTCCTGCCCCGTGTGCAGGGCGCCCCGGCGCGAGAAGTCAGCCACCCGCCACAGCTTCCCCGACCGCACTAGGCGACTCCAGCTGGAACACACCAGGGCTGCGCTGCACTTGTCCACCTCGCTCAAGAAGGACAGCACATGTAGCTGACAGTCCACCGGCAGCGAATTGAAGGGGAACCAGTCGTGCTGGGACCTGGCCGCCCTCCTGCCGCTCACCGGAGCCAGGACCCTCTTCCTCTGCGGCATGGCTTGGGAAGGCGGGAGCCTCGATCACTCTGGGCGAAGGCAGCGCATCGCTGGTTCGAAGACGTCACGCTGGAGCGAAATGGAGAAAAAGAAAACGTTAGATGATACGAAGAGGTGCACGAAATAGTTCAGCTATAAGTATAAGTGGAGGAGCAGACAACTTAAACGGACTGTCAAAGAGAAAATGTCTGGTGCTGAAGAAAGACCCCGCGGGATCAGCACCGGCCGCCGTGTTTTTAACTGACACGGAAACACGAAGCCCAAGACAACAGGAGGTGAAGAGACGTACAGTATAGTGTGACCATAGTGACCACTTTAAAAATCCACACCTCCTGCATATTTCACTACAGTGGTCAGTATCACAAAGGAGAGAAACCTTCTCGTCCAGCTCCTTCACCTTCAGCTCCGCTGCCTCCCTTTAAGTGCATTATACACCTAAACGTCGACCGGACAGCCATGACCGGTTTTCTGTACTCCTTTATTCGTACGATGACATTTTAAACCCGCGAACGCCTGTAATCCGAATCAATTTAAGATGACCGGCACATCGCAAACTGTGAAAAGGCAGACGAATTTTATTTTTGTCGCATCTGTTGCGGCTACAAACGTTGTCGCTCTTGTTGTTGTTATTGTCCGTGCGTGACGTCACAAAAGCGCGCCGCGTTGTTTTTCCTCGATGAATGTGGGACGTGCGAAGCGGGCGCGTCGCCGCCTGCTGACCGCAAGAACCGAGTGTGCGGTGCGTTTCAGTGCGGTGCTCATCTCTTCTGAGCTGCTGCCATGGCAATTATTTCAGACCCTACTTAAAAATGTCATTGCTGAAAAAAAAAAACAATACTCATTACAACTTTAAAGAGGAGGGTCCTCCTCCAGACCTGTGCCGCAGACACTAGCTTTGCTGTGTCACTAGTTAGCATAGTGGCTAACCACAGCTTAGCATAAGGCAACCTGCGGTTTGGTTCCTGGTCCAGCTCAACACCACTGTTCAACCAGACTCCTTAAGCGAGACTCCCAAAGCTCCAAACCCCGAGCCCTGTAATGTGAGTGTGACAAAAGTAGAGAGGGAACCAAGACGACTTGATGGCAAGTGGGCTACTGGGCCCGACTGTAGATGGACAAGGTCTGATACTGTAGACCTGATGGACGACAAAACAATGAACAAGGCTGCTTGAAAACATCTAAAGGAATAATGATAAGAAAAAGGTGGAGAAACCACCAGTCACCCAGCGGTCAAATATTGTCAGAAGTGGTGACGTGCAGTGCAGATGGTCAACCCCCCCCCACACACACACACACACACACACACACACACACACACACACACAACTGCGGGGAGAACGCAGAGAAGGTCCCAAATCACTTGAATATCTCAGCTGCTGACATGAGAAGGAAGATCGTGGCAGCGCTGCCTGCTGTCAGCCACTGCATCAGACCAGAGGGAGGAGAAGTGACAAGTGCCACCCATCTGACCAGTCATGTGTCTGTCTACATAGTGGAGCGTCCTGTGAGCCGTCATACCCAGCAGTGACTGTGCTGCTTCCTGACCAGCTGGCAGTGCCCTCTTCCACGTGGCTGGATGGAGATGTTTGACAATGACACAATTCTGGAGAACCTGCTGTCTTACTCAAGCTCAGAGAATCTATTACACGTCTTCTGTCTCCTGGTACCTGTTCTCCTTGTGTTTCCACTCTTAAACCTCCACAAGAGCAAGTCAGTGTGCCTGTTATTGCTACAATGGGGCAGGTGAACAAGGCGACTTGGCTTTATTGTGGATTTGCAGTCTTGCACCCTTGACCTGCTCCCACTCAGACCTGCAGCTCACCGTTCACTCAAGAAAAAGAAGTAGGACCCTCTGGAACAAGAGGGTTTATTATGGACAGGTATTTTGTGTGTGTGTGTGTGTGTGTGTGTGTGTGTGTGTGTGTGTGTGTGTGTGTGTGTGTGTGTGTGTCTGTTTCTTTTTTAACATAAACACATATTGTAGTTCCAGTTTTAACCAGAAGGTGGCGTGACCAGCTTTATATCACAATTGTTGCACTTTGCTTATTGTTCAGAGTTCTGTGATTTAAACAGGAATGTAATAATCAGGCTGTTTTTTTCTGTTACTGCTAATTAGTTGTTATCATTGGAATCACTGTACTTTATATATTTTTACTTATATTTTATATATCCGCTTTCTTTCAATTAACTGTATAAGCTTAATTTTTAAAGGTTGAAGTACCTGACCTTGTTCACGACAGGCACCATTCATTTTATAAGTTCCCTATTTTTAAACAATAAGTCAAAAACAGGAATTTGAATCTAGCAAGTAGGCATTTTGAAATTCTTATGTATGAGAGGAACTGGAGAGAATGAGGGAGGTGGAAATCGGGGTAGTTCCATCGGCGAAAGGAGCACTTGGGCCTGTGACCCCAAAGCTGCAGGAGCGGCTCCATCAGATCCCCGGTACAACAACGTCCAGAACATTCTCAGTCCAAAAGAGTACAAAACACCACGTTGAAGGAAAAACAGGTTGAGAATGGAATTTGCATATAAAAAAGGAACGTATTATCGTTATTGTTATTATTATGCACATACGTAGGTGTGGCAAGTGTGGTCAGGGTGGATTTTACGCACAGCGACTCCTTGACTGGTTTTCACAGCAAGGAAGTAGTGCACCGCTGAGTTTTTTCACTCATGTCTGCAGATTGTGAACATGCCACACGCTGAGCCGGACTGGAACCTGCAGCCGAACGAGCAGCTCAGACCCTGTGAGGCACCAGCATTTCCCACCTTGTCACTGTGCTGTGACTATGCACATACGTGCACATTTTTTCTTTATGATTCATTTTCCAAAAGTATTGCATGTCAGTTGAACTTCTCGGGCACTTTCAGTTGCCTTCTTGTATGCTCTGCATAACTAGGTTTCGCATTTGTCTAGTTGCTTAACCACGACTTTGTGTGTTTTCTGTCAGACACTTTGAGAAGGTACTTTTAAGAGTGTTAAGTAAAACAGAGTTAATTGTAAAAAAAGGATTAAATAATTTGTGAGATTGCAGACTGCTGTCTGGTGAGCAGCCACAGGAGGTCCCTCTCACCAGGAGCTTCTGGACTTATCTCCCCACCTTCGTCTATCTGTCAGATCTGTGATTGTCGAAGAAATCGAGGCTCCTCTTGTGCTCTGAAAGTCTCTGGTTTTCTCTGCTCTTTTTTTCTCCCATTTTATTCAAAGCCTGTTAACTGTTATATCCTGCGTCACTGCTGAGAAGATGCGACAACAACGGCTGCTGGAGGCTCTGGAAAAATGAAATATAAACGTACGAAACGTCCAGTAAATATTAAAGGTGGTGTTTCCAGCACGTGAATGCAGGTAGTGAAGAGTAGTTGGACACTAGTGTAGCTTGTGTATTATTTTATTCTGAAACAAAAAACAAGGAGCCTTGTTTCTCAGGGCCTGAATTGGGGGCCCGAGACCTGTTACTGCCGTCTGCGGGACCTAAATGTGTGAAAATGGCAGTGAGGCCTGCAAGCCGGGTTGAACTACTGTGCACTTCTGTCCGCCACACATGAGCAGTTTGTTCACTTGCTGCAGGTCAGCACTTTATACCTGAACCTGCAAAGGTTGCAAACTTCACTTCAAGGGCATTTTAAGGAGTGCAGTGCAGCTGTTTATCATTGACCAGAGTGAGAAGGAAGGTGCTGAGTCATTTTGCACAGCTGGTCACATCACACAGAAAGTCATCTAATTTCTCTCATTTTTCTCTGACAAGCAGGTACATGTACATTTTAGGGCCATAGTCTTAATGTTCTTTGGATGATGGAATCTGAGAGGTGCATTCGAAGGTGTGAGGATCTCCTTTTACTGCAGGAGTTAAGCAGTGATCTTCTTACATGTCCAACAAGTGGATGTTAGTGGAGCAGGTCAGGTTGGGTGCTTTTCTCCAACTTGGGACAGGCTTGACTTCACTCTTTGTCCTGCTAGCTGTGTGCAGGAGACACACTCGTGCTGTACGGTTACTGTGGCAGCGTCTCAAACAGTGTTCTATCGGTCTACTCTGGAGCAGTATGGTGGTGTTATTGTACGTCAGTCACCTGAGCTCAGCTGAAGGTTGAATCCGATGAGGGAATTGGCTTATCAGCCTGACTCGGGCCAGGGTACTTTCCCCATGGGGGCTATGCCTTCTTCATCTGCTGTCCTGAGAGTGAACCTCCACCTTACCTTCTGCCGCAGCTGTGGAGGGACGTCCCTCTTCCCTGGGCCTGTATTTCACTCCTGCTGGGTACAGATGAGTCTTTGCCCCGGGTGGGTGTTTGGGGGGAGGGGAGGAAGCAAAGGTTGTCACCAGGGGCTCGTGCCCACACCCCATCTCCAAAGTATAGGAGCAGTTCTTCTTCAGATGTTTCTGTTCTTGGTGGAAGTGGCTCATTTGAAAAAAAATGGATGAAAAACATCTGCAATGTTCTTCTTCATCTCACTGCAGGATTTGCCTGGATAGAGATCACAATGTGGGCCACTGTTTGCTCAAACCGTACGAAACCCAGCACTGTGCCAGCGGGCTCAGCGGAGGAGGTCGGCCAGAGCGAATTCACCTGAGATACGAGTTTACCTGATGCATCTGAACCTGTTTCGACCGTGCGGCCAGATAACCACAGCCCCCTCCGTTCTCCATCGACACGTGTCGCCACAGAGATGCACGGCGTTTTGCTCCTTAGAGCTGGGTGGTTTCCACCAGCGTGACTCAGGATAAGTACCTCTAACCACTGCGCCTCCTGCTCTGTTGCATTGAGCCCTGTTATAGTGGGCTGGGTGCTGTAAAAGGTGGGCTGCAAGTTGCGTTCCGCTGATAATGCAGCCTGGAGCTCGTGTCAGATAATCACGAGTCCATAAAGCAGTGATCTGATGGATGACGTATGTCATATCAGGTGTTCTCATGGGCTCGGTGATAAGGCATGGGGGAAAAAAATACCGTAAAAATGTTTCCCACGGGTTTCGGCTCCGTTTTAAGATACGGTGAAAAGAGTGAATTGTACTCCATACAGGTGCTGTACCTGATTCCACCCCTTTTTTGAACCAGTTGCTGGGATTGTTGGCGTGTTTATTATTACAGGTTTTTCATCTTTAATGTGACTTTTGTAAGGGATGTTGTCGTGAGGACCTGAGCAGGAGACAATTTCCTCAGTTTGCAGACACATTTTCCCAGCAGGGGGTCCAGACCGGTAACACGGCTGTATTGGCCCAGGTCTGCTCCCTTCACTCCCAACAGTTGGACGTCGAGAGTCACGTGACTTCACCTGCAGGTGGACCAGTTAGGGTCAGTGCCTTGGTGTCTGTGAAAGGTCCACCAAACCAGCCTTCAGACCCCCTTTCAATTAGGCTGGACTGATGTTGTTTCTGGCAGTCTTTTTTTTTTTGCTTCTCTCAAGACGCGACAGCTCTGTTTCTGTTAAGGCAGCCGGGTATAAAGTTTGATGTTATCGCTGCAGTTTTGTAGAGCCTGTAAAATGATCACGTAATAAAACATTGACACATTTGTATAAAATGAGCACATCTTCTCCACAGTTATAAGACCTTTAATCTGGGTGGTTGTTCCACTGACACTCAGCCAAAGCTGACTTACGTGAAGAAGCAGTAATTTCAACATTATTTTATATATAATGACTTAGCGAACACGTTTTCATACGTGTGACGCGCCCAGAAACGTCCTTGGTGACATAAACTGCGGACGCAGGTCGTTTCGGGTCTTTCGGCGTCAGGCGTCCCCTCCCAGGGGACCTGACCGCGGTAGATCAGACCCCAGGTTCCCACGGTCCAGGTGGGACCACCTTGATCAGAGGTTCACCTGTCCTGATCCACAGCCACCTAGATGTCCTCTGAGGCTCCCGCACGGTGACGGACGTGTACGACGATAGGACTCTTTTCTTTTTAATAAATCCCTGTAATAAAGGAAAGCCGGTGTTATCGTGTGGGTAGAGAGCAAGTTTCATCTCCGGTCGTCTCAGTTATTCTGGTTTATCTTTTATCCCGAATATCCTTCCTGTAAGGGCGTTTGATCGTAACGTTAATATTTATTACCGTGATGTACTGCTGGTGTAATCCCATCTATAAACTTGTAAAGTTTTCTTAATGTTAATTCACCCATGAACAGAGAGGCGCCATTTATGGACACCTTTTCTTCAGCTGGAGGTGGAAATGTCTCCTCGGCGCATGAAAACCAGTCTTTAAACCTGAAACTGCTGCTGAGAACCAGCCTGTGTGTTCACTGTGTGTTTGCGTTTTCTTTATCATGTTTTATTAAATGAATGCTGGGCCTTGGCAAAAAATATTTCCCTTTATTTTGTGTGGTTTTTTTTTTCTACATGGGAAAGATTAGCAGATCAGCTTGAACAAAGATGTCAGCTAAATGCTTCCTCTCAGCTCGCCTGGGTCCGACGCCCATCCTGGAATCGCTGGAAGCCGGTGGACTGCAGCACAGCCACACGCAGGCCGGCAGCTAACCTGAAACACATGTCTTTGGACCGTGGGAGGAAACCCAGAGTCGGCCAGGTCAGACGCTGTGAGGCGACGGCTAAATGTTAGTTAATAATAAAACAAACGGCCTGGAAAAGCAGAAACACACGCTGTGAAACTTGCGGTTATGCGAGTGCTGTTTAATTTAGTTCCTTTTCAGGGGTCTCAGTTAGTGTTGTAAATAATTATTGGTGAAATTGTTAATTGACGGTAACGTACCAGGTTTAGAGGACATTCATCTGACCTCCGTGTTCATGTGGTGACTCAACAGACACCTAAGCAAGTGTCCGGAGCACAGGATTGCGGGGGGTCGAAATTCACACTTTTGGATCCTCTTCAAGGTTCTTTCACAGGCAGGGATATCTTCGCGTGTTTGAAACCCGACAATAAATGACCTCAGAAGAATATCAAAGGTTAGAAACCATCAGATAAGTGGGGCGCATTTGTGGCGCAAAATGAACCGTGACAATGTCAGGCTGCTGTCCGTCACAGTCTGTCACTAATAATTCACTAATAATTTTTTCTTATCGTCATATCGTTCCTGGTGTAGTGCTGTGTTCACAGTTTCTTTATCGGTGTTGGGCGCATATAACTAAAAAAGTGACTTATAATAAAAGAACCGTTTGTGAGAAAGGACTTGGGAGGACAATAGACGTTATTCAGCACAGTGTTTTCCAGAGTTGAAACTTAAACGTATTGTTGAAACTTGTATCCTGAAGGTCTGTGAAGCTGTTGTTGAGGCAACGGGTGGCCATTTGGAGCACTTTGAGACTTCGAAATAGTATATAGACTTTTGTTTTTTTTTTCTCCCCTTTTGATGCATTTACAGAAACTTGTATGACGTGAACAGCTGAATAGTTTGCTGCCCTTGTGTCCCGCCGTGTTTGTGGATTAAACTCCTTTTACTGCAGTTGAAAAACCCAATAATCTCATTAATGTTTATGACGCAGGAAATTCAGCTGGACAGTAAACTTTTCCACATCTGTTCTCCTGTCCTTTTCGACCCACAAACGTTAAGTTACATATATGATGTTCTTACCTGAAAAGCCTTTTGTGTTTTATTGTTTTATTACTGTCTTGTTCAAGTCATACATTTCTGTGTTCATTTTGGTAATATAATGTTACGATGGTTTGGACAAATGAACCTTTTTGCAGTTCTTTATATTTTGATTGAATCTCGTGACGATAATACATTTTGGAGGTGTTTCTAAAAAGCTAAATAAAAAATGGAACTAAAATAGCAATTAAGAGGGGGAAAAATCAGGAATGTTCAGCATTTCAGAGACCCTTCGATCAGACATACTGAAGAGGCTTGAAACTAAATTTTTATCAAATATGTTTAGACATTTTTGCTTACTGCGTTTCTCTTTTTTAATTTTGCTTTTGTCGGAATAGTTGCTGCTTTTTCAGCAATGAAACTTTTGTGGACCTGAAGAAAAGAAACTAGAAACTGTGATTCAAGTCATTTTCAGAAGGGACCCATAAAGCACGAGGGGACTTGACTTGGAATGCAGCAGTAAACCTTGACTTTATTACCCATTACAGGGCTGTAAATAGGTTCATAAGTGCTGTTGTAATTCTTATTAAATCTGTAGACTGAGTTCAAAGTTTCAGTTCTTTTGTGTGTGTGTGTGTGTGTGTGTGTGTGTGTGAGGGGGTGGGCGTCTCAGCCACTGCGCCCTCTGTCTGCCGCTCGCAGCTCCTTGTCTGAGGGCCTGTGGACGACCCCCCCCCCCCCATCTTCTCTGTGGATCCACCCTTCAAACGTCCCAACACAAGCAGTCTGTGTGTGAGGGACACCTGTGGACAGACGTCCTACTGTGGACATTTATGCTGTTCAGTGGTTCACTGTCTCCTTAAAAGTGTCCCGCAGAGGTGCTGAAACGGAGCTCGATATGTTATTGATCAGGTGCTGGGAATGATCAGACCTTCCGGACACGTCACATTTTTATATTTATTTATTTCTGTCTACATTATCTTCTTATTAACTCTCTACGTTTTCTTCCACTCTGTGGTTCATGCTGGGCTCCTGTTCCTGTGAACTGCACATTTACATTATATGCAGGACGTTACATTTGATGTTTGTACTCATGCTCGCAGATATTTCATTTTACCTTTTTGTGTTTATCTACCTTTTATCTCTCTTTTTATATTATCCATCTTATATTTAGCTTTGTGGTTGTATTGTCTGTCTTTTTCTATTTATTTATCTATTTTTAACTTTGGTGAGGGTACTAAGCGTCACGGACCAGGAGGTATAAGGCAGCACAACGATAACTTGGTTGGCGATTCTGCATTATTGGAGATATTATTCCATTATATTCGGCGGATGTGTAAAAGAGCGCAGGACACTGCAGCCTGTGCGATTGTCCGACAGCTATAAACACCGTCCGGCCTTTGACCACAACGATGTCACCGCAATAGTTCAACTATTAACTGAGGTGGGAGGAGGGTCTGTAGAGCATGAATAAATAGCTGCTACAGAAGCCACATCGATCCTCCAGCTCCGTGCTGAATTTAGACATGGCTAAAGGTTACTACATCAGCAAGGCCGTGGCCGCCGTGGGGATCGTGGTGGGGGCTGCAGCTGTGGCCACCATCATTGCCTTATCGGTGGTCTATGCTCAGGAGAAGTCCAAGAATGAGGTGAAACCCACGGATGGGGGAGTGCAGCCTAAACCCACCGCAGAGCCCAAGCCCACCACAGAGCCCAAGCCCACCACTCCACTGCCCTCGAATCAGCCGTGGGACCGCTACCGACTCCCGGACGCCCTCGTTCCCGAAAACTACAACGTGACTCTGTGGCCCCGACTTGAGCCCCAGTCAGACGGCATGTACATCTTCACAGGCAGCTCCAGCGTGCTCTTCCAGTGTGTAAAGGAAACAGACCTGATCCTCATTCACTGCAATAAACTCAACTTGACTAAGTTTGGTGACCACCAGGCAAAGCTGACAGGAGTCGACGGCTCGATCCCACCGCCGATAAACAACACCTGGCTGAAGGTGGAGACCCAGTACCTTGTGATCCAGCTCAGCGGGAAACTTGAGCCCGGGAAGCGCTACCAGCTGGACACCCAGTTCCGGGGAGAGCTGGCCGACGACCTCGCGGGCTTCTACCGGAGTGAATATTATGAAGATGGTGTGAAGAAGTGAGTGACGGTTTCCGGTAAAATAAACAACGTGTTTTGATGAAAGTGCCATTTAACGGTTAAACAGTACTAGACCTTGACGGTTCCTGTCTTGCCGGTGAAGATGCTGCAGTGACACGGAAACGTCGTCTCTATCAAATGCAGGAGGTCTCTCTTTGATCTGCTCTTTGGCAACTGAAAGCCACATTTTTTTTTTTTACCGACTCCATTAACTTTAGGCAAATTTGTCAGCCCTATGATCACAATCGTAAGTTATATTTTACAGATACAAACATGGCCACACACATTCATACAGGTACATTAATAGTTTCATTCTTGCAAGATTTGTCACGTAAAGGTTCTACATTTAAAACTTTCCGAGGTTAAAGTATTATTATGTTACGGTGCTGTGGAAAATTTTTCACGAATGTTTATTTCCTATGTTTTTTTTTTCCCTAGAGTCGTCGCCACCACTCAGATGCAGGCCACAGACGCGCGGAAAGCCTTCCCCTGTTTCGACGAGCCGGCCATGAAGGCCGTCTTCCACATCACCCTGATCCACAAACCGGGGACGGTGGCCCTGTCAAATGGCATGGAGGGTCGTAAGTGAATTTTGCCACCTCTCTGGCCGTGACCGTTGCCTCAGTGTCCGGATACAGAGCGAGTAACACTAATGCCAGTGAATAATAGTTCCCGTTAAAGTGCTGGATTGTCTGCAGGTGCAAATATCACAAAAATACACCTTCCCTGCTAACCTGCGATGGAGCCGTTTCTCCCTGGGTGCGGACCGCCTAGCCCGGCACCGCATGCCTCTGGGACAGGGTGCCCCGTCACCCTGTAGTGCTTATAGATATTAAATGAGCAGATGAATACTGTTCACATGTATGTTTTTAAACATGACGAGAGCAGCCAGATGCCCCGTATCCCCATTTACAGCATCGGTCTTGGCCTTTTTCAGCTGTGGAAAACATTACCATGGACAGCATGACTGTTTCCAGGACCCAGTTTGAGCCGACCAAGAGGATGTCCACGTACCTCCTGGCGTTTATCGTCAGCGACTATGATAACGTCAGGAACGAAACAGGCAACCTCTTGGTAACGTTTTAACTTTCCTTTCATAAAGGAATCGCTTGATCGCAACAGGTTTGTCGTATGTCGCGCCGACCGTGTTTTCGATCGCATTTCTGGATTTTTCTCAAAGGTCCGCATCTGGGCTCGTAGAAAAGCCATTGCGGAAGGACAAGGCGATTATGCACTCAGTAAGACGGGGCCGATCCTGAAGTTCTTTGAGGAGTATTACAACGCCACCTACCCGCTCTCCAAGTCAGGTAAACCTTCACGTGGACTGGGTTTCTGCACGGCTTCAAGTGGGCAAAAAAGGAACTCCTCCTTATTGGCACGTTGGCACAGAAAACTGTTTAATATTAACATCTTAATCTCGCAGAGATTAATCTCTGGTTTCTCTTTAATCTTTAAGCAAGTAAAAGAGATGTTGCTGATATTCACAGTGTATTTAACAGCAGGGAAACGGTGTGTGAGCCGCCCTGCAGGGTGACTTAGTGCACCTGGGCGGTGAATAACGGCCATGCACAACACTTACCGTCTTGTACTGGGAGCATCTGGCCAAAAGGGGGCAGAAAAGAGCAGTGGAGGATTATGGGAAATGGTGGCACTTGAGTGAAGTGACTTGAAAAACAAACTTTGAGCGGTACTGTCGTGTGTCGGCTCAGACAGTGAGGAAAGGAGGAAACACCTTTTCAGGTGACTGAAAACGAAAGGAAATCACAGTCGTGCCACAAAACCTCAAACCCCGCAAAAATTCTCCTTTTCAAATGATACCTATAGAGATATATGATAGACACATATACAGATACATCATACAATAAAGATGTTCCACCATGTAGCAGTGCGTGAAGTTCCAAAATGCTGCGGAGATTCATTATAGTTATCGTGCAGGTAGAAGAGTACCACCGGCTTCAAACACTGGTTTTGTGTTGTTATGCCCAATTTTATTTTTAAAAATTGGCATCTTCAAATAGGGATGTTATTTAAATGTCGGTTATTCGTGTGCTGAAAGACACGCTGATGCTCTGTCCTCCTCAGACCAGATCGCTCTGCCCGATTTCAATGCTGGTGCCATGGAGAACTGGGGACTGATCACCTACAGAGAGACGGCTCTTCTCTACGACCCCAGTGTGTCCTCCAACAGCAATAAGGAGAGGGTGACCACCATCATCGCCCACGAGTTGGCTCACATGGTACGGAGGTGCTTCGACGCCCCGGATCCTGTAGTTTCGAGGTTTCGGCATCGTTTTCAGTGTGTCTTCAACCAGCTCCTCCCGCTTGTTCCTGCCAGTGGTTCGGCAACTTGGTCACGATGAGGTGGTGGAACGACCTGTGGCTGAACGAGGGCTTTGCTTCCTATGTCGAGTACCTTGGGGCTCATGCAGTCGAGCCCACCTGGAACATCGTGAGTGTTTTTTTTTTGTTTTTTTTTAAGCAACTTCACACACTTTTTTTTGGTGCTGGCAGAATCACAGACAAAGTGACCTATTTAACTCCTCTCCTGTTGGTTTACACCCCTGTAAATGTCCACAACCGTACACTCTTACTCTCCTCAAATAACCTACAAAAACCACCTGAGCGATTTTATAGACTGTATATAAGCTGTTATATCAGTGATAGGTCTTCTTTCCTTTGCTTTGATGTTTCGGGTCAAAGTCTGTATCAGGGAATAGAAGCAGAGACATCAGGATGTGTGTATGAGGTATGAAGCAAACAGACCATAGAGATATACTCTCTCTCACACACACACACAGATTCCCTGCCCAGTTTACACTTCACACCTGGGTGAGGAATGGGTGGCCAGGGCTGCCCCCTGCTGTGGTCCATCCACCCACCGACTGTGTCTGCGCTCTCCGTCCCCAGAAAGACCTGATCGTGCTGGGGGACGTGCAGCGCGTGTTCGCCGTGGACGCCCTTGTCTCCTCGCACCCGCTTTCCTCCAGGGAGGAAGACATCACCAAGCCGGCGCAGATCAGCGAGCTGTTTGACGCCATCTCCTACAGCAAGGTGCGGCGCGACGTCACGGCCGCCCGGCGCGTTTTGATCCTGGATGAAAATTCCAGTGTTTCTCAAAGAGTCAGAATGCAAAACGCGGGAGATCTTTAAACATGCGTTTCTCTCCTAAGGGTGCCTCAGTGCTGAGGATGCTCTCCGAGTTCCTGTCTGAGGAAGTCTTTCGGAGCGGACTGAGTGTAAGCGGCATCATCCTGTACTTCGGTACCACGGTTTCAGCACACCAGCCCATCCGAACGCCTCCTTTAAATTAGACAAGCTGACCTGTCCCCGTACCGTGCTCTTTACCTGTTGTTTAACGTGGTTCCTGTTTCGCTCCGCAGACGTACCTAAACCACTTTGCTTACAATAACACCGTTTACACGCAACTCTGGGATCATCTCCAAATGGTAAGTTGCAAGTAATAAGCGGAGAGGAACAAATGAATTAGGCAGTGAAACTGGTGGGTCACCGGCTCTCGTGCTGTGGTCACCAGGCGGTGGAGAAGCATAACGTTCAGCTGCCGCACAAGGTGCACGACATCATGAACCGCTGGGTCCTTCAGATGGGCTTCCCGGTGGTGACCATCAACACCGTCACAGGAGAGGTCTCCCAGAAGCATTTCTTACTGGACCCTGAGGCGAAGCCTACCACGGTCTCTCCGTTCAAGTACGTGCGTTGCAGGCCTCGCTGAATAATGGCCAGAATTATGTTCTCGAAGCTTGACTGTTGACTAAACATGTTGCCTGCAGCTACGAGTGGTTTGTACCGATCAAATGGATGAAGAACGGAGTAGAACAACCACAGATGTGGTTGCTAAACAAAATAGGTAAGAAAGCAGGAAGGGGAGGGGCCACCCGGAGCGCAGCGCCAACCTGACCTGCTTCTTGTCTGTCCACGCAGAGGAGAAACCCGTAGCAAGTGGGAATCAGTGGGTTCTGGGCAACGTCAACGTCACCGGCTACTACAGGGTCAACTACGACAGCGGAAACTGGCAGCGCCTCCTCGCCGAGCTGCAGAACAACCACGAGGTGTGTGTGAACCGTAACGTCCGGCACGTTCCAGCGTTCACGGCCAGAGCCGGTCTGACAGACGCGCCTTAGATGCCATGCGCGTTTGTCGTTGGGAAGAAGCTCTCGGTTGTCTGTGAACGTTGTGGAAGAAGTTTTTCTGAGACAAACGATTTTGGCTTCAGGTTTCATAAGATGTAACGGATTCATTTATCCGAAAGCCTCGGCAGCACAACAGACCGTTGTCCTTGTTCCCCGTAGATCGTTCCGGTCATCAACAGGGCTCAGCTTATGGACGACGCTTTCAATCTTGCAAGGTGAGAACGTCACCCCTCACCTGTCACCTGCCTGTAGCTGGAGGGAATCACGCTGTCTGCACTGTGTTGTACTTTTAGTTTAAGATTTCTTTTTCTCTTTTTTTTTAAGGGCGAAAATTATAGACACCACACTGGCTCTGAATACGACAAAATACCTCTCCAAAGAGCGGGAGTACATGCCGTGGCAGACGGCCAGCAACAACCTGGATTATTTCTTCCTCATGTTCGATCGGTCCGAAACCTACGGGCCCATGCAGGTGAGTTTGCGCGAGAGCGAACCCACGGCACAGCCACGGGAAGCGCCAGGCCCGGTCGGACCCCCTTTGACAAGAGTCACTGAGAATACAGAGCAGGTCGAAAGTTTGAGCACACCCGAATCCGGGAGTCTGCGGAAAAATCGGCAGTTTTCGAATATTTGCAGAAATTTGCCCGTCTGAAAACCTAAAGAGTGGCCAAAAAAGTGTCCCGCAAACAAACTTGAACTGGCTGGACCGGTCCTGCTGTGTGTCGGTGAGGGAAGGAGGAAAGGAAAACACCTTTTCAGGTGACTGACGACTAAAGGAAATAACAGTGATGCCACGGAGATTCGGTGTAAAATGTTTCCTGCAGGAAGAAAGAGTCAAGGTGCTTTTTGTCTGAGTTTATTAGCTGCGCCTGCAGTGCCGCTTGTAGTATGTAAATCAAATATGAATACGACAATAAATGTTTAGTTATGTTAATCGGTTTTTCCTTGTGGACTTGAACGTACCGAAGGTTCTGCTCTCTCTCCAGGCTTACCTGAGGACTCAAGTCCTTCCTCTGTTTGAATACTTCAAAAACTTAACCTCAGACTGGAAGGATGTTCCTCAGGGCCACACTGACCAGTAAGCTCACGTGGCCAGAGGTTCACAAGACGTCGCAGTGTGGATATTTCCACGTACCGCGTTACCGACCGTGTGTTTTACCTCGCTTTGTCCCATTGGCAGGTATAACCAAGTGAACGCCATCCGCATTGCGTGCAGCGCCGGCGTGAAGGCGTGTGTGAACTTGACCACCGGCTGGTACAGACAGTGGATGACCGACCCCACCAAGAACCCGTGAGTTCGGGGCCCTCGGCTCCTTGCCGCAAACCTCACCGCTTTACCGGCTGCATAAAAAATAAATAAAGAGTGTTTCTGCCGACAACGAAGTGTCCGTGATAATGCGACTCGGCATAACTGACGGGGTGTTTGCTGTGAACGACGGATGCGGCAGGATTCACGCGAACCTGAGGAGCACCGTCTACTGCAGCGCCATCGCAGAAGGCGGAGCAGAGGAGTGGGATTTTGGCTGGGAGATGTTCAAAAACGCCTCTTTGGCCGCCGAAGCAGACAGGCTGAGGGCCGCGCTGGCGTGTACCAGGAAACCCTGGCTGCTCAACCGGTGAGTCGGTCCTGCGCCACACCTGCCCGGTTCTTCTCCTGGTCCAGACAAATCGAGGCGCCGCCAAAAACGCAAGCGTCCCAAAACGGCGGCACCTCTCAGATCGTCCCGTTTACCCTCCCCGTGTCGTCCTTGTGTTCCTCGATCGATAAACACCTCAAAACGTCACAGCTGTCCTTCTGTGCCAGGTACTTGGAATATACGCTGGACCCCACGAAAATCCGTAAGCAGGACGCCACGGCGACCATCATAAACATTGCGAGCAACGTGGTGGGGCAGCCCCTCGCCTGGGACTTTGTCCGAGCCAGATGGGAATACATATTCAACCAGTGAGTTGGGTCCTTTTCTGTTACGGCTGTTTTCTGTGTTGTTTTGCGCTTGCGGTCTCAGTCGGCATGATAATGTCAACTCTTGCCTTGTCTCTCAGGTACGGTGGAGGGTCGTTCTCCTTCTCCAACCTGATTAATGGCGTGACCAAGAGGTTTTCAACGGAATTTGAACTCAAACAGGTAAATGGCACGAACGGCCATAGGAATTTTGTATGAGTGAAAAATCCGGGACGGAAGTACGAGCCCGTCGGCGTACGCAGACCCACCTGTCCGCGTAAACTCCTGCCAACCTCCGTCTTTCCACACGATATGGTCCCAGCACGTCCCCTCCTCCTCTTTCGGTCAAAGACGTCCCTGTGAGGGAGCTGACAAACTTACTGAAGTACTTTATTTTTCGTAATGCATCGATGATTCGTTTCAAATGAAAATGATTCACTTTCTGAATTTTATCTACTGAAAGAAACTTCTGAATAAGCGAAGAAAAGCAGCATGAAGGAAAAGTGAAGCTATTGCAAATAAGCAAGAGTTTAACTGCATTTGCAGACCGTTTCTTTAAAAGACGATTTGTGTAAATGTTGGCTGCGAGTGGCGCCTTGAAGGGGTAGAATTGCGGTGAGACTTTGCATACGCGGTGAGGGGAACGGGTGAGGCCGTGTTCGTGAAGATTAAGTAGGAGGCTGCATGTTGAGATAATGTGTCTTTACCTGGATTTACAGTAAATCTTAAAAAAGGCGGAACAAAAACAAACGGAAAACAATTTGCACAGGACACTGGGAAATGTTGTCATTTGTGTGATTTCGCAGCTGAACCAGTTCAAGCAGGACTACACAGAGTTCGGCTCGGGAGAACTGGCTCTGGAACAGTCCATAGAGAGGACGACGGCCAACATCAAATGGGTGATGGAGAACAAGGAGAAGGTGCTGCAGTGGTTCCAGAACGCTTGAACTCCCATCAGTTCAGGACAGAATCCAGGTTCCTCAAATGATACCAGTGGTGGATGGGGGCAGATCGCACCGGTTTTATTTATTTTACGTTCATCCACGTGCCACTTGTGTTAGACATTTTCCACACCTTTAACTTTGACTTGACGATGACGTCTCCAAACCGAAGGTCTCATTGGCAGAACCTCTCCCGTTTTACTGGTCTGTGTCTATTGCTTGTCTGCTGTACGTCGCGCCTTTGGAGGGCATTTTACACGCTTCCACACTGTCCGTTTTTGCTCATCTGATGAAAAAGCGATTTCTCTGTAAATACAATTTTGACAATTTTGAGATTAATAAAATGTGGGTTTTTCAACACGAACGTTTGCTGCTCTCGTTACGTTCCTGGACCTTGTATTGGTGTGAGAAGAGCGGCGACTCCAGAATAACAGCTGGCGGAAACGCACTGCTCCAGGCCGGACCGTGTGAGGAGGGAGGATGGGGGGGGCACACGTGCTTATGCTAATCCGTGTGTTTGTCCTCCTGCGTTGACCGCTGGGCATCTCAGGCCCCTCAGTGCCCCGCGGGTGGCCCCCGTTCAGGTGCTGTGGTGCGAAGTCACTGCCTGTGGTTTTACTGGTGGCTCCGACTGGACAGGGGGACACAGGTGCAGGGTGACAAATTCCAGAGAGCGAAGATTAACCCCCCCCCCCCCAACAAAGTGTGACGTTTCCCCCCGGTGGAGGGCGGTGTGTGTCAGGTGGCGTGGATCCGTTGTCCACCACGTCGTCACAGCCACCGTCCCTATTTTAACACACCAGTCAGGCAGCTGAACCCGGCAGTAAAACAAAACCGAGGTTCTGATAATTCAGTCTCGCTTGTTACACAGTTTGTCACGCAAGACGGGTTCTGTACTTCACTCAACCGGTCGTCTTCCCAACATCAGTGTTTCGTCTCAGTTACACCTTGAATGGCCGTTTTTCGGTTTTCTCACTGTGCTGACGGTGTTCCAGGTGGAACAGTATACCGCGGTATTCTGCTGCGTTACTGGAGCAACGCGGTAAATGCCAGGTGTCTCTTCAGGCACGTTTGCATGTTTCCAATACGTCTTTCCAGCGATACAGGCCAGTTGCAGGATGTCCGGGATGAGATCCGACGTGTCGCTCTTGGATCTGCTGACCTGCAGACTCCTGTTCCTGACTGGACACCATAAAGGCTGCAGGACGGAGAAGCAGCTGGAGAAACACACACCTCCACGGTGACATGTGAGGAACACGAGTGCAGCAGCTGGGCATCGTTGCTGTGAAGAAAATGTCATGACGTTCCAGCTGCCTGTTGCTTACACACACACCCACACCCACACACACACACACACTCATTCGGCGTGTGTGTAAAATACCAGTTTATGTTTCTGTAATAATGTTTGTTTGTTGTACTGCACTTCTCACTGTTTGTCCTTCCATAAAACCTTCAACTGTTCCGGCCGGTTCTCTGCTCCTCACTGCTGCTCCTGCTTCCTCGCTGCCAAACACAGGCGACGTTTTTCAGTCCACTTTATTACATTCCAAAACTCCCCACTTTCTGGAAACTTCCGCTCATACCTGACAGTTCAGTGTGTTTCTGCTCACGCTGTTTCAATACTGCATCTGTTTTGGTGTTAAACACTTGTGTTGTAGGTGTGTCTACAATGAGTGTCTGCATGTGTTGTATGTTTAAAGCTTCTGTGCTGTGTGCTTCGCTGTGGCCACGGGAACTAAGTGACGGTGTCATCTGCAGGGGGTGGAGCTTCAGGAGGATCTGAGGAGAAGAGGGGTAAATGTGGCAGGTGGAGGTGGTTAGTTGCACAGATTTGTCTAGTTCTGTTACGTAACGTGTGATTTTTTTTTTTTTTTTTTTTTTTAGATATGTAAACATCGTAAATAGTTCAGCATGTATTCAAGTACCGGCATTAAACTCGGCACGTCTGCGACTTTGCCGCCCCGCAAATCTGTGGGCCCGAGAAAAACAGTTTAATTTAGGTTTGGCTTCTATATCCGATTCTAGTAGAATAAAATAGTTAGGAAAAGTCCCCCCTGCAGTTGTATAACCTGCACCGGATGGCGGATGAAGAGGACTGTAGGTGACAGGACCCCCCCACCCCCTCGCCGTGATGACTGCTCACACACACACACCTCACAGAGGAGAGGCTGTGGCTGTTAGTTACCGTCAACTTAACACCAACTGCACAGCAAAACACGGTTATTTACCACAAATGGAAAATATGAACAGGCTGTTAGTTAATAAAAAATTATAAAAGAGCCGTTTGCACCGCGTAGTAACGGCTGCAGGTTCCCGGAACCGGGCCTTGACTGCCGCTGGCCGGGTCACGGAAAGGCCACTTAGTAAATAAACAAACAGTCATTTCCATATTTACCGATAAAAATAAATCAGTTTCTGCTGAGGTTCAGCTCAGTGCTGCCGTGTCAATCTGCTTCAGTCTGTTTATCGCCGCGAAACAGCGAACGGCAGCGGAAAAACTGCTGCTCCGTTGCGTTTGTTTTGCCGATTCAGCTGCAGGTCGGGGCTCGAGTGGCGTCTTGCTGAGCTGAAAGGCCTCATTTGTTTACTGGAGCTCAGCGTAAAGACAGTTTAAAGTGTCAGTTGGCTTCACATCCTGCCCACCCAGGACTTGGCACCCTGGTGGTAATTCCCTAAAACCTTTAACACAACACAGGTCTAATGGGACCCCCAGTCCCGCGCACACACGCACACACACACACACACACGCGCGCGCCGTGCAGATGTCACTTGTCGTCACTCTGACCTTATTTAATACCTTTCATTTAAAATACAGGAATCTATTTGCACGGATCATGGATACAAGGAACGGGTTTGTAAATGAGAACGTTTTTAATAAATCATTTTTTTGGGTCACACATACATAATGTTTTTGCAAAATGCTGTCAGGACCGAGCAAAGGAAAGGTGTTTATAAACATTTAAATAATTTTATTATCTATAGCAGACAGTGTGGCTCTCTGGCAAATTATTTCATTGTTTTTTTCACATAAAATACACACATTTCAACTTTTCAGGAATTTAACAATAAATACAGAAAATATACATTTCAAGTCATTGGTAGAAAAATAGCTCCTTTTTTTTTACACGCGAACTTTACAGACAGGGTGAGTCCGGTCAGCAGGACCCGAAAGCGCAGTGATGTTGCCACAGCGTCCGCTGATGTGCTGGTGTGAGACTCTGCAGAAGAAGATAAACAGGGGTTAGATGTTTCTGCATCACGTCGCTTTGCCCGGGTTCTGACCTCGCCGGAAGTTTCCGCAGTCGCGTTTGCTGTCGGCCGCGGGGGCGGGTGAGGGTTCGTTCCGACTTTCCCCCGTCGACGGACAAGTACTTTATAAACCCGAACAAAAACTGGTGAAAAACCGCAGCTGAGCGCAGATGACGGTTCGTTTTGAATTTTTTTTTTTTAATCTGTACAGCAGTGGACTGTAGTAAATTTTCTCACCTGCCAGTCCGGCACGTCTGCTGACCCCGGCGCGTCTGTCCTGCCCGGCTCTCTGCAGCGGGACCTTCCCCGCGTCCCCTCTGGTCCCCAGTGTTCTGTCACGGAGCTCAGCTGGCAGCTGTACCGGCACCAGGCCTGGGTGTCCGCGGGGGGCGGACTCGCTGAGCCGTCCGCCTCGGCTGCTCCGTGCCGGGCCTCCTCGCCCAGCCCCAGCTGGGCGGACAGCTGGCCGATGTAGCGGATGGCCAGGCGGAGGGTCTCGATCTTGGTCAGGGTCTGTCCCGGTGGGGCCACGGAGGGGGGCAGGTAGGTGCGGAGGTGGTGGAGAGCCCTGGTCAACCCCCTCATCCTGAGTTTCTCCCTCTCGCTGGCGCTCTGGCGCTTCTTCCCCGGGTACTTGGATCTGGACCTCTTCTTGTCTGGCGCTGGGGTTTGCGGGCCGCTGAAACCGAGCCTCGCTGCAGCCTCCTGCTCCGCCACCCACCGCAAGCAGGGAGGTGAGGAGGAGAAGGACTCGACGGAGGAGGCAGGCGAGAGGCTGTCGGAGCCGCTGTAGTAGCCGGTGTCCAGGCAGCCGAGCTCCGGCGGGGTACGGCAAGGGTACGGCAGAAGGTCTCCGGGATGCAGAAGCTGGGGAGTGGTGGAGGTCATGGCTTCCTCTGGGAGCTTCTTTGGGCTGCAGCTTCTTCAGCTGAGAGGTTCTTCTGCCGTTTTAACCTTCTCTTTGTTTGGCTGGGAGGGAAATGCTGGGCAGCTCTGGGCTGCTGCCCCATTTATCCTGCAGGAGGTGTGAGGTTACGCATTCCCTGGATTCTGCAGAACTTCAAAGGCCCTGAGGAGGGCTCACGCCGAAGCCAGGGGGTCTCTATTCCCAGGTGTAGGTGCGAGATGGCAGCTGGAGAACCCGGCCCTATCGTTTCAAGACCGGCTTCAGATCTAATAAGTTGCTTTTCAACTTGAAGGACGGTAATATTTACTCTGTCCCCAACAGAGTGGTTTCGATCTCCATCGAGGTTTGTCAGATGTTTATTTCTGTGTAGAATTTGTTTGAAAACCCAGGTTTTCTCCTCCTGGGGTTTAACTTTCTTGCTGTTCTTTAGATTACAACACACAGCAAAAGTGAAAATGAGATGGACAGAAGATGGATGGATGATCAGTACTGTGACCAGGTTGACTGACTCATCCTGTGTTGCTGTTTTGTTGCCAAATCGCCCCCGCGATGGTGAAGTGTGCCGCCTGTAACGTGCGAGAAGTTCACACCTCGGTGCAGTGAAGCTCATCCCAGGTGTTGCCTTGGGAAGAAGGTTGTTTAGGATCAGCAAGGAGCTCCTGGTGACTGAAGCAGCTGTGCCTCATAAACGGTTTCCAGAAGTGAGCTCTGCTGAACCATGTGAGCTTTTACATCCATCCACCCACCCAACCATTTTCCACCAGCCAGCACACGCTGTCAAATGTTTGCTTTTGTCCCATTGAGTCGAGAGCAAACCATTTAGCACGTCCGTCTGAATCGCTGACGTTAATTCACAAGCGCTGGTGAGCATTTCGGGAGTAACTGCTGACCCTCTGCACCCTCTGCTGCCTGAAGGTGGCGTGAAGATGGCGTGAAGGTGGCGAAGCTCCTCAGCAAGTAGAAAGTGTATAGAAATGGATCCGTGAGAAGGGAGGCTGATTTGGGCAGAGCTGTCGTTTCCTGGGGTGGGGGGTCATGTGGAAACGCCACCATCTCCAGCGCTGGGGGTGAGGAGTGTGCTGGTGGAGCAGGCGCTGGCTGGAGGTTCCCATGGCTGAGCGTGTCGCTTTTTACCCCTGAGCTGCCACAGATATGTGGCTGGTGCTACTGGGGGCACATGTGTCTGCGCATGTCACCACGGGGGGGCCTCCCACACGCTCGCTTTCTACTGTTTGCAGTGATGCCCAAGCCCTCTGCAGGGTTTTTGCAGAAGAAGTGGAACTTGTTCAAAAGAGATTATTCTCCAGAAAAGGCCTGTGACACCCACACACACACAGACACACACACACACACACACACACACACACACACACACACACACACACACACAGCCGTGTCGTGTACGAAGGGTTCGATAGTTTGTAGAAGAGGTTATCTATGCAGAGCCGTGTTGCTGCTCCATCACAGAGCGTAGATGTCAGATACAACTGATTGAAAAGCAGGACTCAGGACCTGGAGGAAATATCTTCTGAGTTATTGTCACATCTCTGTGGGACATTTGAGTGATTAAATGTTTGCTTTTCAATTCAAAATATTTTTTTGTTAAATGAGTTGGTTTCAAGTCTGTCTTCTTCTTCTTCTTCTTCTTCTTATTACCACTTCTTGGGTTCGCATCAGAAAGTCGACAGCTGAGATTTTTCCAGCTATTCAGTCGCTCAGTGGTCACTAAAATACCGGCACAGTTGACCAAGTGTTTATTTACCTGCGGACCTCCAGCATCTTCTCAACCTTCCCGCGTCGTCCCACGTCACTCGCCTGCCGCAGATCGAGGCAACGTGAGCGGTTCAGCACCGGCTCGGCGTCTCAGCCCCCCACCCCCGGGTGTCTCATTTATGCGATCTGGCCTTCGTTTGCACATCAAATGAACTTGGCCCAGCAGCACGTCGGTTCCGGCCCTCGGATGCCGAGGCCCAGCTCCGGCGCATCGGAGGATCAGCGAGATAAGATAAGCCCCGTAGCCGCAGGCAGACGGAGAGGTGTGAAGTGGAGTCCTCTCACGCGGGGGTCTTCTCAGCCAACACGCTTGATTTACCCCCACGGGAGCAGGACCCGAAGACAAAGGAAGCATTTCGCGGAAGATGGGAAATATCCGGTTTGCAAGACTTTTCTGCACCGCGACGACCAGCACTTTTCCTCAACTGGCTGCCGGTTCTTTGCGTTTACTGGCTTTTCCAATAAATAACTTCAGTGTGGGACGTTTCGCAGGATCTCTATGTTCACTTTGTCTTTTTAAAAACTTTGACGTTTTTAAATAAGTGTTTTTACTTTGTTCTTCTAGATGCTGCGAAACTGATGTCATCAACGGAATAAATAAAAGGACGGGAACAATAAAGACACAAATATGCAGTTTTCCGCCGCTGGATGAGGGTAATTTCTCCAGTAAAGTGAACTGAGCCCCCGATCCGACACCCCTTCTTCCTAAAATATTGTAAATACTATTCAAATACCCAGTTACTTCAGTAGTTAACATTAGTTCTGCTAAAACAGGCGTTTTCCCCTCCGGCGCTGACTGCAATACTGTGTGTCTGTCAGCTGCACCAGTTATTACTGTGCCGTGCAGTAAAATCACAGTAGATTCACACATCGTGTGGATTAATTCAACCTTTAATGCGAAACACGGGACAGTAAATGCATAGAAGTGAAGTAAGACGCGGCAAATGCTTTTAGACCCGAGGAACGTGTTCCGTATCTGGGCTGCGCGGGTGGACCCAGGTTCAGTCCTCATCCTGTCTGTTTGGAGTTGGGCTGTAGATCCTTTTCTTCTGCCGGTGGTTTTAAACAAATATGTTGAACGCGAATAAAGTTACTGGTGACACAAGTGGCCCGACAGCCCTGTTCTCTGCAGGACTCAGTTGGACCAACCGGACCTTCATAACCTCCTCAGCAGGCCAGCGGGGTGGGAGAGGATCTCAAGTCCACCAGGTGGGCGCCGTGTCTGTCTGTCTGCGCTGCTGTTTCCCTCCCTTTCCTCAGTATTTCCTTCATCACGAAATCCGAATCTTCCAGCATCTTCCTTCAGCGGCATGCCGGTCCCCGGCCTAAAAGCCCAAAGTCAAGTTCTCCTGCAGCCTCTGCTGTCCAGTGTGCTTTGTGCTCGGATCTTCAGGGGAAACTCCACATACGTCGTCCTCATCGGTCATCCGTGGAATCGGTTTAAATCGCAGAAATAAAGTGCTTCTTCACCGCAGCAGCATCACCTTCTGAAACGGTCCTGCGGCCCCATCTGTCTCAGCCCATCGCATGCGCGCCCCCTAGCGGTGTCCCAAGTGACTTGCAGGGCTCAAACCCCACGTGTTTTTTTTTTTTTTATTTACCTGATGCTTTGCTCCAGTTCAGTCAGGTTCAAGGTTCAAGGTTCACGTTGCTGTCATTCTGCTGCCCACAGGTGCGAGACAGATTGAAACCCCCACCTACACATCCGAGTAATATTTACTCTAT
Organism: Arapaima gigas; assembly: GCA_900497675.1. Classification (NCBI taxonomy): domain Eukaryota; kingdom Metazoa; phylum Chordata; class Actinopteri; order Osteoglossiformes; family Osteoglossidae; genus Arapaima; species Arapaima gigas. The sequence goes on from UFQX01000628.1 coordinate 251,585, forward strand.
TTGTCTGGGATGACAGCAGGAGATGGGATCCAAACTTGAGTCCTTCTAACAACTACGCCCCCTGGTGCTCCTTGGTGGCCTTAGTTTCCATTTAGCTTGTGAGATGGCAGCTGTTTGTTTTTAACCCAACTTTCCTGCCGGGGGGTGTAATGACCGAATAACTGAGAAGCCAAACAGAAAACACTGCATGTGTGTCGCTCTCAAAAGGTGGGAATAAAGTACCACAAACAACACTTAGGCTTAGCATATTTTATTATAAATAGGGTTGATTTAAATATTTACATCACGCATGAGTACAAAATATACATTTGCACATTTTTAATGGAAGAGAGCGACTCGGGAACAAATAAATACTCTACAGGCTGTGCACAGTTAAGCGTTTGGAGATGTCGGCCGTCATCAGATCCAGAAGTCCAGCGGGAACCCCGGGCAGCTGCTGTAGATCTGCAGTAGAAAACAAGGTTAGTGTCTCGGCATCAGAGACGCGACGGGAGCAGATGAGCGCCCGACAAAGTCGAGCGGTCAAAATAAGTTCGAGCGGCGAACTGGTCAAATTCTTCCTCACGTTGAGCAGTGAAACCTGCGGTTCGAATCTGGTCTCCTCAGAAATGCTGAATGCATCAAAGTGAGATGTTCTGCAGGGTATTTTATCCTAGCACTCCCTTCCCTTCCCTCCCTATCCTAGGTTCCCTTCCGTTTCCCCCCCATTTACCTCTCCGGGGTTTGCAGGGTCTGCGGCGGGTGGCGCCTCCAGCAGGGAGTCCAGGCTGCAGCTCCACACCTCCTTCTGTACAGGTGTGCAGACGGAGCCGCCGCCGCCGACCGCTGAGGTGTGACACGGACCCACCGCGGCGCCAGGCCGGTGTTCCTGAGTGGACGGCTCCTTTCTTCCGGTGGAGTCCTCCGCCCCGCCCACCCCCAGCAGAGCGGACAGGTGAGCAATGTAGTGGATGGTGAGGCGCAGGGTCTCGATCTTGGTCAGCGTCTGTCCAGGTGGGGCCAAGGAGGGCGGGAGGTAGGTGCGGAGGTGGTGCAGGGCCTTGGTGAGATCCCTCATCCTCAGCTTCTCCTTCTCGCTCGCGTTCTGCCGCTGCTTGCTGGGGTTCTTGGACCAGGTCTTTCTCCGCTTTCCCTTGGAAGCAGCGCCGGGTTGGCACAAACGCGGGGCCCTCGCTCGACAGTCGGGCCATGTAGGGACGCGCAGCGGCGAGATGCCAACGTCCCAGGAGCAGGCCGGTGACCCGGTCTCCGGGGAGGAGAGGCTGCAGAAGTCGGAGTCGGAGCTGGAGGAGAACCACCGCGGCCGCTGGCTGTAGCTCAGCTCGCAGGGAGACAGATCCATGGTGCCTCCGGTGTGTCAGAGCCTCAAATGGGACGGTTGTGATGCGGCTGCCAAGGACCTGTTTTTATCCGGAATGGAGAGGTGTGAAGTGACACCCCACCCACCCCACCCCTCGCAGGGAGACCTTCACTCCCATCTTCTGCCCTGGCCTGGGAAAACCTCGGCAGGCAGCAGCAAGTGTGAATTTTTACTCCTACACAAAACAGTCAACATTTTTTCCATGCAGATATTTTTTTTGCCCCCCCCCCCCCCCCCCCCCCCACACACACACACAGATNNTTTTTTTTTCCCCCCCCCCCCCCCCACCACCACCTCACTACTCCTCCACCTCCCCTGTTAATGCACTTTCCAGACGGGTGACATGTCTTACTTGTTGGTGTTGTAAACATTCTTTTTAAGTTGCAACATAATTTTTTCATTGTCGGATTTGTTCTGTAGACAAGGTTTTCCAGCCGGTTGCACGCGAGCAGAGGCCTGCGTACGTCTGAGGGCCGAACTCCCTCCCAGCATGCATCAGTCCCGGGGCCAGGGCGTCGCAATGGGTCCGCAGATGAAGTATGTCGGCAGAAACTTTGCGCTGAAGCTGAGGTGGGGGGGTGGGTCGTGTCCTTTGGGTCGGGGTCCTGGGACGCCGGGGGATGAGGACCGGGCCACCAGCTCCGTTCTCAGGCCAGAGGTGCGAAGCGACACCTCTAAAGAAGCGAACGAGAACCGCGAACCCGATGCCGCTGTGGACACATCTGTGTGAAGCTGTAATGGAATTTCACGCCACGGGTGTCAGCTGGATAACAGACGTCACTGGGCGCATTTTCCCAGCGTCACCCTGCTCAGCTGTCCAGCCGACACTCTGCGGTGCCGCGTTCCGCCGTGACGCCGATTTCCAAACACTAATCTGACACCGTACCATACGGAAAAAATACAGCCACAGTCTCTGTGGCGGAAGGCCAGCGAGAAATTTTCTGGAAATATTACATGTGGACTTGCAGACCCCCTGTAAGGTCCTGTATTCCATCCGGTGACATGTTCATGTGACATGTGGGCGTAGAGCTCAGCTGCTGTTTTAGTGATTTGGTGCTGAATTTGTGAAATACGTCGCGTTTATTTGGTTTGAATAAATCGCGACTGGAAACGCCAGGTAAATAACTGCGGGAAAAGAAAGAACAATTAAGTCGGCGGCGGAAGAAGACTGTTTGTGGACCACAGTCCATTTTGTCTATTCTAAATCAGTCATTTTAAATCGCAACGTGTGTTTCCACCTTCGCAGTTATCAGAGCCCAAATAGCACCAGCTGCTGCCATTCGGTGGCTCAGTTTACCGAAAAGTGTCTCTTATGCCCCCCCGCGACACTGTCATTGACCCGCTCTGACCACTGCGACCCAGGGTTCACCCTGCCCAGGTGACACGGCGACCAGGGGGACACAATCGGCCGTGAGTGGACTCAAGTGTACGTGTCAGGTTGGGCAGATCTGCTGTGACCCTCAATGTAGGGGGCCAAGGGAGTCTGGCAGAGGGAGTCATCAAGTGCACAGAATAATAATAATAATAATAATAATAATAATAATAATAATAATAATAATAATGAAGCAGAAGAATCATGATAAAAAACTCGTTCTTTTTCTTACGACTTATTTTTTATTTCATTTACATACTGAAGGCAAACAAAAACTGCCCCTCTCCTGCCGACAAGGATGGGAACGTTTGCAAAGAAACAAGGTAAAAAAACATGGGAAAAATGATCAGTGGGAACTTCTGACTGTACACATGTAACAGCATCTTTAACTTCTTTTCACCCAGATTCTCTTTCAAATCACACGGTAGTTAGAATTTTATTAACTGTATTGATCGCCATCATCAGCACGACGTAAACTATTGTGTGTGTGTGTGTGTGTGTGTGTGTGTGTGTTTGTTTACTTATATCTAAAGTTAAATTCCTGTTTTATTGCATTAATTATTGTAAATATTTGGGAAGAAAACACCAGATTCCGCTGCACTTGTGACGCCGCTGCTCATGTCGTCCAGGTTTGAATATCTAACGGAACTGACTGTTATCCCCACGTTTGAAGAGTCGAAGGTGGGAACGCAGAAGAAGTTCAGCGGAGTGGAAACAGGATCGAGCTGAGAAGCTGGCTGAGGGTCTTAGGGCTGCAGCTCCTGCCTGTGGAGCTTCTGCTCAAGGTATCGGCGCTTCTTCCCACCACGGGCCGAGTGAACGGCCCGTCCCTGCGGCGTCACACGCTTTGCGCTCGTCCGCCGACTCGTTCGGAGAAGCGACACCCGCCGACCCCCCGATGGAAACGATTCCGCGTGCGACGCCAAACATCCCACCCGGACGAAAAGGTGACTCGGAGTAGTGCTGCTCCGCCCCCAGCGAGGCCCCCGAGAGCTGCCGTCGCTCGGAAGCCCGTTCCTGTTCCTGCAGGACAGCTGAAGCTTCATCTCCTCCAGCTGGGGGGTCTCCAAGGGGGTCTTTCGGTATTATTTCAAACTGCGCTGTTCTTGTTAAATTAAACCACTCAGATGTGCTGCATCATCCAGGTTGGGATTCAGCTGCTTCAGCTCAACTAATTTCTTACACTTTGAACAACTGAGCTGGAGACGCTTCAGCTGCTCTGGCCGCACAGCGTTTTGTTTACAGCCGGCGATTTTTACCCCGTTTTTGCCCCGTTTTTACCTGCTCCATCGCAGGCGGGCAAGGCGACGTACAGGAAGTGACGCTCCGCCGGGGGCGTGGCTCGCACGTCTGTTTTTTCTTTTTTTAGCGGGAAACGACAGGGGTTCCTGCCCCTTCGAAGTCGCCGAGAAGGAGCGGAAACCCGTCGACCAGAGGAAGAGAGCGAACCAGAAGCTCGGCCGTGCAGGAGAGAGTCGGTAGAACCCGGAGATGCGGCCGCGTCCCGGTCGGTCAGGGAGCCGCCGGCATCTCGGGTCCACGTCGCTGAGATCCAGGACTGTTGATGTTCTTACTCAAGTAGGACCGCTGTTACGGGAAACAGGAGAGGAAGACAGCAGCTCTAGGAGCCTGAGAATGGAGGAGAACGGAGAAGAAAGTCCCACACGGGAATAAACACGAGAAAACGGAAGCGCCGTTCATCACGGCTCCGTCAGCGCCACGCTTTCCAACAAAACACAGCTAAACGTCTGGGAAAACCGAACAAACTAAACCCACTACGAACACGCTCTGTTCTGCCGGGGACGTTGTTCTTATAATTACGTAATTCTTGTAAGCTACGTGAGACCACCAACAGACCAGGTGATGAGGAGCTGAACGTGGAGGGGAAACCATGTCGAGAAGTTAAACACCAAACAATGATGTGATGCGGGAAACTCGATGGCCGGCGTATGAGGAAGATCTACACAGCTGTGTGAAGATCCACCTCCTACGTTGCTGGACATCTGCTAGCTTTATATCGGTCAGTCTTTTGCTTCTGTCCCCAGTGGAACACGTCACTGGAGAACCTTCTCGCGGGTCTCGGGCAGCTTGAGGGCCAGCAGCCCCCCGCACACCAGAGCCAAGAAGGACATGAGGATGGGGACGACCTGGGTGATGCCCACGAGGGCCGAGAAGATGGAGGTGCTCAGGATGGCTGCCAGCTTGCACAGAGCGTTCAGGACCCCGAAGGCAGTGGCCCTGTTGGGGAGGAGACGGGCAGGACAGGGGTCAGGTGGCCCTTCAAAGATGAAACCTTGCTGTTTACTGCTGTTCCTCAGAGGGTCGCGTACCTCTTGGAGGACGGGTAGAGCTCCACGGTGATGACCTCGATGCCGTTCCAGGCTGCCACGCTGACCCCGCAGAAGAGGCACTGCCAGGCGATGATGGCGGCCTGGCTGAAGCTCATGAACAGGAAGAAGGTGCAGCCGGAGGAGATGAGCATGGAGCCGCCTACACGGGGGCAGTGGAAAGGTGTGGATTATATGGCTCCCACCACAGTGACAAACCCCCCCGCTAAGTCGCCAGCTTCCCCTCCAGCTGTGTGTCTGAGGCCTCAGACGATATCTGTTGAAAAACCTTGTTTACGGTATAAATTTCACACTGACCGATGATGTTGATCCTGCCGATCTTGTCCATGAAGAGGGCCGATATGATGCTGCCAGGCAGCACGGCCAGGCTGCCCAGGAAGCTGACCAGGTAGATGATGATGTCGTTCTCCTCCTGGAAGTTGAGGTGGCAGCCCTTCTTGGGGTGCAGGAATGTCGTGTTCTCCAGTTTGCAGTCGATGAACTTCTCCTTCCACAGGTCTGCACATCACAGTCCACATCTCACCTCGGCACTCACCGCAATGTTTACAGTTTGGGACTAAATGCAGAAGCGAAGCCCCTCGGCAAAAGCCCTACCTGTGTTGTAGAAGACGGTGGACTTAAGGGTGCAGTTTTCAAAGAAGGTTTCTGTGGACTTGATGTCTTCAAAATAGCAGTCTTCAAAGAAGGAATCTTCAAACTTCACCGACTTCAGTTCTATGCTGATAAACCTGAGGAGTTTCATACAAACACACGGATTTGAAACACGCAAACAACATCAGCGCCTGCGGACGTTTCCTTGTCTGAATGCAAAGACCTCAGAACGGGAGCTCAGAGGAAACTTCTGGCAGTTTTGCAAAACGAAAATTGACGGTTGGAATTTTTTGCACAAATCTGGCAGAAGTGGATGGCGGTTTCTCCCCAGGCAGGGAGTCTCCACGGCGCCCGCCGGCGTACTTGTCGTCGATGTATTCTCCTTCCTTATGGACCTGGTTGGCCAGGGTGAAGTTGAAGGTGAAGTGGTGCACACGTTCGTGGTGCAACACCTTGACTTTGGACTCGTACTCTTCGTACTGCAGGTACTTGATCATGTCGGGGAACCACACCGACAGCCCGTAGTAACTGAAACACAGCAGAGTTTACGCTACAGTGAAATCGGGGAAATGGACCTCATCTGGACTGTGGCTGAGGTGCTCCAGAAGATCCTTTACCTGAAGGCCATGGTAAACCAGATGATGGCCATGAACAAGCTGGCGAGCCGGAGGTCGGGAGACAGGAGGCCGAAGACGTTCTGCATGATCTGCGGAGGCGACACCTTCACTGAGCACGTATTACAGGTGCATCTTTGCGTCGCAAAGCGTGTGACAGTGACGATTTCCCCGTCAGATTTCCCCCGAGAGGTTCGGCCCACCTGCTTCACCAAAGTCATGGTCCTAACCATCCACCTCTGGAAGGCCGTCCCAGTGGCGCTCTGGATCTCGATGAATTCGTCCTCCTGAATCGTGGTCTTGATCTGGGAGACCTGCATGACCGGAGGGGGACGTTTTTTAACGGAATAAGAGACGAGACGCCAGAGGGAAGATCGGGTGTCTTCTGGTGAGGTTAATGTGGGTGTGTGGAAATCTTTTTGATTTCTACTGTTGGTCCACTGAGGTGACACAGAGAGGTTCCCGCACAGATTAGCCTAATCCAGGTGGAGCAAGATGAGCTCGGTCCACGATGGAGGTGAGGTTACGGGGTGGAAGCTGTGCGAGTTGAGCAGGCGTGAGGGAAGGTAGTGAGCGATGGAGCTGAGATCCCCTTACAGTAAACACTCTCTCCGGCTCCCCCTTGGCCCTCCAGTTGGTGTCGTGGACCCGCTTGAGGATCATCCAGGCCTCGTCGTGTTTCCCATTCTGACACACATTCGGAGACGTTAGCAAACACACAACCGCGAGGGTTTCATGCGCGCGACGCTCACTTACACACGTGTTACATTATACGTCAGTATATATAATGTACATATGTAGTAAATAGCTCCTTATTCTGCGGCTGGGTTGGAGCTGCTGCTCCGAACCCGACGCAGCGGAATTAACTGGAATCGGTGGTTATTTTGACTCGAGCGGTTCGAGCTCTTTGCTCTGGGGAGCTGCAGCAGCAGATGGGACTGGAACCTGACCTGAACCGGACTGAAAATGGATTTAAGCTGAACTCAGCTGAACGCAGGTCGAACCTCGAGCAGGAAGCGGGGGCTCTCTGGCGTGAACATGAGGCCGATGAGGGAGGCGATGGCGGGCAGCGCGCAGACCAGCACGAACACCCTCCAGCTGTGGAACTGGAACTCCGTTCCCATGCTGAACCCCCAGCCTGCAATGGGACAGCAGAGCCGGGGGTCACCGCAGGGTCGGCCGAAGCCGACGACCCCCCCCCCCCCTCCCCCGGCGCCACGTACCGTAATGGGGAATGATGCCCCAGGCGGTGAAGGAGGCAAAAATACCCCCCATCATCCAGAACATGCAGAGCCAGCTGAGGTGTTCCCCCCGCTTGTCCATGGAGAGGAATTCTGCAAAGTACGCGTAGACGACCGGGACCGACCCCCCGATGCTGCCGGAAAGACAAACCGCGCATGACGACGAGTGCAAATCTGAGCGCTGGAGTGGAACGAAGTAAAAATGAAGTAAGTTACTGCTCACCCGAAGCCCGAGAGCAGCCTGAAGAAGAGGAAGAAGCCGTATCCCTGGGCAAAGGAGGAGAGGAACGCGAAGATGCTGTTGATGGCCAGGGCCCTGATCAGGCTCTTGCGACGACCCACCTTGTCTGCCAGACCCCCCCAGACAAAGGCTCCCACCATCATGCCCACGTACACGATGAGTCCTGCAGGGCAAGACGGAGAGCGGCGGAAACATCAGGACCGAGCAGCATCTCACCTGTCAGGCGACCCTACGATGATGTAAACCGCAGGCCTCTCGTGCAGTAGCGTCACGCGCGTCCTCGGCCGCTCCTGTCACAACTCTCAGCGGTGTAAAGAGGTGAACAATCGGACTTATTTCAGATGAAAAATAGAGGAGATCAACAGTAATAATGAAGCACCTTCCAAAAGTTACACATTTTACATGTACTGTACTAGTTTTGTCGCCACTCCGCTTGTGGGAAGTGAATCGCTGCTTGCATGAGGAGCTGCGGTGCGCAGAAGATGGGGGTAAATTTCTGCCATGTTTCTCGCTTTAGAAATGTTTGGCACTGTCTCCGTTACAGTGACAGTGACAGTGACAGTGTCTCTGCTGTGGAAGTCGGAGGTGTGTGAACTGCAGTGTCTTTAAATGAAATGGGTTGGCATTTTTAAACAGTGCGAAAACAACCAGATCTCTCTCTCTCTCTCTCTCTCTCACACACACACACACACACACACACACACACACACAGCAAGTAATTTTCTTACTAGGAAAAGTAATCCTGATGTCCCAGCCCCGTTTCATTTCATGTTGACGCCACTAGAGGGCGGTCTCTCTCTCTCTCTCTCTCTCTCTCTGTATGGAGCGTCAGGTGGAAGAAAATGTCATTATTCATGAAGCAGATGGGATGGTGGATAAGCGCAGCACTTCTAAAGTCGACTGTGTGCGGAAGTGACTGCCGTGTCCCCCTCGCTCCTGTGCCCTCCCGCCGCTCAGGAGCCACTACAGATGGGAAACCTCATCCTCCCCCTCTGGCTGCACAACACACAGGACAGTCAAAGGTTTATTTCATTTTCCTGTGGTTTTCACTCGGATTTTAAGGTACCCTGAAATGTGGTTGCTGCCGTTTGGGAGATGATGCAGTTTGTATGGCAGAGAGAAAGGGGACGTGCGGCTCTGTGTGACGCCGCCAGGCCGGGGCAGATGGTTTGGACCCCTGTGGTTCTCGGTGGGAAAGGGGGGGGGGGGGGGTCTCTG